>JARFOC010045150.1:0-22266 GCA_031763485.1 Osmoderma eremita | reverse complement strand
CTGTATATTTTTCTTAAATGCGCACAAAACAGATGTTGTACGCCCTACGCTCATAAATACTACCTGCCATTCGGGTCAGGCAGATTCTTTCGGACATACTACGCTAAGTGTGTTTATAAGTAGAGATAGATGTATATGTTTCCTTTTTTAAACGTGCATGACTTTCGTTATTCGGGATTTGGTTGACAATGAGAGCCGACGTGCTCTTGAAACATATGTCCCGAATTTTATTAAATCAATAAAATGATAGTTTTCTGGCAATGGCAACATTTAAATTCGATTTGTCATGAAAATCGAAATATTCGCATCCCTCATGTTAATCTATCAAACACTTCATAATTACATACAAGAGACAAGACAGTGGGAACAACCTCAGTGAGTATCGTTCTAAATACCTAAGTTCTAGTAACGACATAGGTCGGAGATCCTGTCGACGTTCGACGCAACACGGGTAACATCTCGTGGTAATTAAATATATTATTGGGTACCGCTCTCCAGGCTTACACATACAACAGTTGCGGAGACGGGAGAAGTACGGCTGACGACGCCTTCCAGATGACTGTACAATATACCCGTGGCCAAGAGCGTGGAAAGAGGCGGGGGTGGTTCGCTTTAAACGCGGTGGTAGTACTTAAACTGGTCTCGCAGGGCTCACAACCGCGAAACAATAGTCAACCCACGCACTTATATACAATTGAGTGTTTTGGGTGAAGTATATAGAGAAGCGGTATGGTACATTCATATGTAATTTGAGGTATTGTAACATTGCGAGGTGGTTCGTAAATTAACAGCCCGGTACTCTTTCGGACTGAAAGACGGAAATAAACAACAATTATAGTAACAACAAAGTTGGAGAATGTTAAATAACGAAGTCGTTTCTTTTGTTAAAGATTCAACATCGTTCATTCTGAAACTAATATTTCTCTTCTGGGTTTTCTCATATATTTTATTAATTATCATAATAATTATTAATTGTGTATGTTTGCTAATACAGCACTGTTCGCTACATAAAACCGACTTCACTTGTAGAAAAAAAAAAGATGGGGGATATGGGGTATCGGGTCCCCCGTAATTCATTTTTTCCGAAAATAATTTGCGTCATCTTTGGGATGTAATATACTTCAAATTATATTCTACAAAAAAGAAGAAATCTGTTATAATTTCCGAGATATTTACAAAAATTTAAAAATCATTCAAATTTTTGGCGGAGGCTGTACCTCGAAATCGAGGGATTCGGCAGAGAAACAAAATGGTGTTGACCTTATACCAAGATACTCTTTCAGCGTGAGGGTTCAAGAGGTAAATGCGGTTTGGACCAAATCCGTGCACCCTATTTTTGGTTAATTATGTCAAAGAAATTTAAAATTAACCCCAATGCCGTAGAATACAATCTCAAGTATTCAGTTTTGTTAAATAACAATAAGTGGCACCCATCCTTTGTCATCGCATTTAAAATATTCGCGGTATTCAAGAATATAATAAAATTCGTAAATTTACTAGGTTCATAAAAAGGGGAGTTCAGGTTTTATGTATCATAAAATATAAGAGATATGTCAAATAAAAAATCAATATTTTGTCTACATTTATCCTCAACTTAATTTACATGAATTGTTCCTGCTTCTACCGAAATTCATACTTTTTAATGCAATATATTCAATATATGGAATATAGTTTTTTGCACGTAGTACAGTTTAGCAACATGGTTTGTCTTTCCTTTAGAATTTGTCTTGAATTTCCCCGGTTGTAATAACAATAACACAATTGAAGTGTTTTCCTATCACATTTTTGAGTACTTTTAATTTGCTACTGCTTATCGTCTGTCAGTTATGTACTTCATAATCTTACATGCATGTACACACCATTTCAGGACAACAAGCACTGAAATATTACAGAAGGAACGGTATTAAAAGAGGAACTACGATACTCCGAATAGTATGACACTATTGATGCGAACGAAGTTTGTGGACCTATGTACAAACTTCGTTGGATAACTATAAATGGAAACTCAATTTTCGATTGGATTGACAAAGTTTTCGATGACATAAAAAGAGAATTATCTTGAGGATCGTCAGTTAGGTAGGGCTATGAAGAAATACTCATTTTTTGTAAGGATAATGTTGACTCTATCTTAAAAGGAATATTATTTTTAACGTACATAGGATTAACAGTTTACATGGTATAGAAACGAATCACCTATTTTGGCTTCTAACATTCATTAATAAGAAAAAATGATTGAATTTCAGTTGCGCTTACAATAATGGAATTGAAAATCGGGGTTCAAGCTAGTATATTATAAATACGTATATTGCAATGCTACAAAATTGACTTTTTATGTAGCACTAACCTCAGAATACGTTTATGTCAGAAGTCGACATTAACGCATTAATGTTTTAAATATTGTTGTGACAGTTGGGTTCGTTTGTTACATCTGATAGATGCAACCAGGCAACTTTTCGAAATTAAACAATACTACAAATATTGAAATTGATAAGTTTAATTTATAAATGTTTAAATCTTGACAGTGGATATGAATTTAGAATTTTGAAAACGGTTACTATGTAATAGAACTACAAGAATTTTGACAATATCTCAAAATTAACTTTATAAATACCTTAAATACTTTGTTATGTGTATGTGTATAGTGTTTAAACCCATTTCTTTCTTCAGACTTCCTTTACTCCTTTTCTTTTACTGCAACCACCAATACTTCTTTACTCCAAGCTTCTTATATTTCGGTAGATTCTTTAAATTCACCATTTACTATGATTTAAATTGATTGTTTGTATTTGTCGACTGACGTGTATCACAATTATCACTTGACGTCCTTTTGTTTATCTTTTTCCGTCGTGTAGTAACGCACCGCCGTGCCATACGCGTACGATGTTTTGCTTTGCCGGCGTCCAGGTAAATCCCGTCGTGCTCGCGTCAACGGCTACTGCCTTCAGTGCCAACTTCGACCGATGGAAACTATATTGGTGGTAATTTTCTGGGCTGGTTTCTTGTGTAGTTAATATGCAGAAATCTTCCAAAAACCCCTCTGTTTTATGTTGTGTTATGTGTGAGAATGTATAGTGATATTACAATGTATTTGAAAAATAAATATTCTTTTACTTACAATTAGTAACATTATTTAGTCCCAATATCTGCCTTTGGCTGGACTTAGTTTATCTATATTATCCACTGTATAGGATTCTAGTTGACTCACCTTATTGAATAATAATAATACTAATATTGACTGAATGGACTATAGATGGGGACACTTCAATTTAATCGTTTAATTTGTAACCGATAATACATTCCTCTCCAACGATAATATAAGATCAACAGTAACACAACTAGGTGGTGAGAAAGTACATAACAATATATGGAATGGAGACTTTATAGTTTAAATGAATAAAGGGGAGCAATATTTGCTTGGGGAACACACATGAAATAGAGTGGCGAATTAATTAACTGAATACTGCATCTATTGAGTAAATAACGCGGCATTCTAGTTTCTAGATTGTAAACAATAATAGCGAAAACATTTAATGATAAACTTTAATGACAACTTAGCATATTGAATGTTATTCATCCGTTAATTTAATGGTAAAATAGAGTATATCTTTATTTTAGTTAGTACATAAAACAAATGCTAATATTCTCAAAATACAGGGTCTCCAAAATTGAGTGGCATATTAAAATATTTTGAAGATGGAAATGTACAAAGATTGAGAAACTAAGTACACTGCTATTGGCCATACTAAACTCCCAGCCTGAATTATTTTCACTTTAGCATCACCATTAACTTTCTTATTGTGAATAGATTGTTATAATTTTTATTGCACTTTCTGATTATAAACGGTATTCTAAATACAGAATGTTAAGGTTTCCCTATACCTACATGTAACTGATTTTGAGATATCCTCAAACTTGTGTAAAGCATCGTTTTGCCTGCCTTTCATTTAAAAAATTGCCTTTAGGACACTCAAATTTCAAGATTCAAGTCGCTTATCAATTGAAGATATAGATTTTATAATTGTTTATTAATATTAGTATTGCTTTCTAAGTGATAAAATACAAATGCTTAATTTTATTTATTCTCATGAATTTGAATTTTTTGGGAAATGGTAGTTAAACTAGCGATTAAAAGACACAATTATTAATAACCGCAAAACGAAGAGAAATAGGTATAGGGAAACCTAGTGCTAATCGCTGCAGAATTTGATTCTGCATATCATTGTTCCGCTTAAAAAATTGATTTTTAGACAGTTAAACATAATGCGATTCGACAACATATCGCGACGAGACTGTAAAATTTTCAGGGATATTCAGGCTATGATTTGAAAGCCTATGGATTTTACTTTCAAACGATAAGCAACTAGAATCTTGAAATTTAGGAGTGTCTTAAAAACAGTTTTTGTAAATGAAAGGCTACCCAAACGATTTTTTGCAATAAATTTCAAGATGTCCCAAAATCGGTTATACGACATGTGTAAATTAAGTAATGAGACTGATATGTTTAAATATTTTTATTTGAATATAATTACAATTGTCTCCCCCAAAATAACTTCCTTGGGAAGCCACACAGCGTTGGAGAAAGTTCTTCCATTCCTCACAGCAGTGCTGGAACTCGGATATTGGAATCGCCTTTAGTTGGTCGGTTACAGCCGTTTGAATGTTTTGGAGTGTCCCAAAATGATGCCCCTTCAGATCATTTTTAAATTTTGGGAAGAGGAAAAAGTCACAAGCACTCATGTCAGGTGAATAAAGAGGCTCGGGAGCCAGAGAAATATTTTTACTGGCCAAAGAACCGTTTATGGAAATTCCTGTGTGACAAGGCGCATTGTCACAATGCAGGATCCAATCGTTCTTGATGTTTCGTCTCATACGCATAACCCTTTTTCGGAGTTTTTTCGAGAACCTCTCGGTAAAAATGTTGATTAACTTTCTGACCTTGAGGCACGAACTCTTTGTGAATGATTCACTGGCTATCAAAGAACAAATCAGCATGCTGCTGACCTTCGATTTTCTCATTCTTGCTTTCTTGGGCTTTGGAGAAACTGAAGTGTGCCATTCCATGCTCTGTAGTTTAGCTTCCGGGTCATACTCGAATACCCAACTCTCATCACCAGTAATGACACGTTCCAAATAATTTTCATTATTTTCAATCGGTTTCAAGGCAAGGCACCTTTCTCTCCTGATGTCCTTTTGTTCCCGCGAAAGGTTTTTTAGAACCATTTTCTTTCTCATTCCAAATTCATTGGTCAAAACTTGATGAACGGAGGTTTGAGACAAATTCAACTGTTCACTGATCATTCTGACCGTCAACCGACGATCTGAACGCAGAAGATCGCGGATTCTGTCGACATTGCCATCGGTTCTTGCAGTTGAAAACCTTCCGCTGCGTGACTAATGTCCCATCGACCCTCTTCCTTCTGAAAACTACCAGAAAAACTTGGGCTTTTGACAAAACACTGTCTCCGTATGCCTGCTGAAGTTTTGCAAAAGTTTCTGTTGTACTTTGCCCAAGTCTGAAGCAAAACCTGATAGCACACCTTTGCTCAAAATTAACGTCTTTCATTTGTAGAACGCACTACGAAAACCGGGTTCACGGAAAAAACGACAACGGACAACCAAATGACTTGATCGAGTTTAAACTTGCACTGAAGGCGTATTACAATGTCCACTTGTCGCCCCTCCATGTCCCGTGCTTCTCGTGTTGCCATATAAAACGCTACGTTGTCAGTCTCATTACTTAATTTACATGCGAGATTTAAGTATATGGAAACCCTAATGTTTTTTCATTAGAATAATGTTTAGAATCAGAATTTGTTATAAAAGCTATACCATTCTATTCGAAATAAGGAAATTAATGGCGACTTCCCGGAAATGATGCAGAAGTGAAAATAATTTGCGCTCAGAAATCAGTTTGGCCTAATGCAGTCTACTTATTTTCAGAATTTTTGTGTATTTTCTTCCTTTAAATATTTGTCACTCAACTTGGGAGACCCTGTATATAACAGGTGCAAATGAATATGATTGTCAGCATAATAAATAACCAACTTCTTTTTAGCCTTTCTTTTGTGTATTGTACTCACACATCCATCAAACCAATTCGGATGGAATTAATTCCGCTGCCGCATTCCAGTTATGTACTGAAGACTGCGCCAAACGCAGTTCAGTACCCTAAACGATCCGAAAATCCATTAGAACTTTCCGAGCGTGAGCGCCAGATTTTTAAAGTCCTCACCTCTCGGATTTTCCCCATTTAAACTCGTTTGAACTCGCCTGAGTTGAGAGAGGCTCCTAGACGATCAATTTTTAATCAAGTCCTTTTCGCAGGTTGATTATATATACACGCGAATATGGACGATCGGAGTGCTGAAATTTCGGAATTAATGAAGGGAATCTTATCAATCCTGCTTATTTTGTATACGCATACAATTAGGTTAGACGGATGCGATTATTAAATCTTGAAATCATGCATTAATAAATACTGCCTTCCGTTGGATTTTTCACTGTCAAAATCAAGTCTGTTAAAACTAAGTCTGTATGAAATAAACACAGTATAGCAAATTATTCAAATACCTTAATAACAAACACACCTTTGCCTATCCTTTTAAATTAAATACAATTTCTTTGCAATATCACTCTAAATGATTACCGCGTCTATCATTCCAATTTCTTTAATTTATTTGATTTTACAAGTATATACAAGCCATCTATTGCCTCAGAGATACTCCAAAGTAGATGGTGTAATTGCATATTTTAATGATATTCTTATTTATGGTCGTTCTTTAGAAGAATATAATCAAAATTTGAATATTGTCCTAGAAAAGATTAGTGAAAGTGGACTTACTACAAATGCAGATAAATCCCCAATTCGGTGTATCTAAAGTGAAGCTCATCGGGCACGAAATAGGTGCAAGTGGTATATCTCCTGACAGAAAGAAGACCAAAGCTATTCAAGAAATGAAAGCCGATCGAATATGCATCTGTTTCATCAACAACGACTCAACAAAGGTATAATCATATTGAAAAGTATTACTTGCTCTTGTATTTGGATGCAATCGTTTCCATTTTTACTTGTATGGCCAACCTTTTAAGTTAGAAACAGATCACAAGCCACTAATCGGGCTACTGAAGAAACTCCTGGATGAGATGTCACCTAGAATTCAACGATTAGAAATAAGACTATTAAGGTATCAATTTACGGAAAAAAATCTTTCTATTCCTGACGCTTTAACCCGAGACCGTACTGTAGAAGCTATTAATACCGACTATTTAGACAGTAATCTTAAAGTATATTCTGTCATATCTACGACTAGAGAAAATGAGGAGCACTTACAGAAGGCAATGGATGATGATGAAACGATGCAAGAAGTCAAATACTGTATTTTTAATAAATCGCCCTTGCATAAAATCAATGTGAGTCCCGAGGTTAAAAAATACTGGAATATTCGGATTTATATTTATCTCCATAAGAAAACACTAATAATTCTAAATTAAAATGAGGGAAGAACTTTTAAACGTTATACACCAATCGCATCCGGGGATAGTATCATGCAAAGAACGTGTCCAGGAAAATATTTACTAGCCTGGAATTATGAGTGATATTGAGAAACTTCTACTAAGCTGCTTGACTTGCCAATTATATTCTAAAAGCAATCAGAGGGAGCCATTAGCATCACATAAAAAAATTGGTATAGATTTTATGTCACTAGGACAACTAAATTTATCGGTTGTGGTGGATTATTTTAGCAAATTTACAGTTGTAAATAAGTTTTCGTCAAAAAATGCAGAAGCTGTAATTTCAACATTGAAAAATATTTTTACCATCTTGGCCTTACCACAAGAAATATTTTCAGATAATGGCCCTCCTTTCAGTTCAAAAGATATTCATACTTTTGCACAAAAATACAAAATACAACTAACGACCTCAAGTCCTTACTATCCTCGAAGCAATGGGATGATAGAGAGGACTATGCAAACTGTTTAGGGACTATCTCTTAAAGCTTACAAAGATGGGGTAGACCCATTGCTTGCTTTTTTAACTCATAATAGTACTCCAAAAAAAAATTTACCAGCACCAACTCTGATGGTAATGGGAAGACGCCTGAGAGCAGTACTTCCAGTGGGAACGGCATTGTTAAAACCACTGCATGAGACTAGAGATTCCCAAACCGTATTTGTAAAGAGGCAGCAGGTCCAGAAGGCATACTACGACAGAATTGCAAGAAAATTGCCTGATTTACAAACATAACTACCGGTCTCAGTACAAGAAGGTGTACCTAATTAAAAGCCAGGAGTAATAGTCAACAAAGCTGAACATAACGACTACAATATACGTAGGAATGACGTGATCTATAGACGAAATAGACAGCAGTTGCGACCATTGGTAACTCCGACCCAAACAACAAACAATCACCAAGGCTTTACAGTGTCACCACGTGTAAATCCGCCCACTCATTTAAATCTAGACAATGAAACAAACTTGAAGAAGCCTTCCCTTGCAACTACAGCGGAAAATCGAAATGACTCTCAAGCTCCTGCGCAAACTAGGTTCGTAAGAAGTTTAAAACCCCCTGTTAAATTAAATATTTAGTGCTTAAATATTACTTTAGATATTTTGTATGTAAGTGTTTGTTCTTTGGGAGGGGCGTGCGACATATCATGGTTGGTAGCGCCGAACCGCAGTACTAGATAGTCGGCTGTTCATTATGCATTTATTAGTGTAATACAAATATATACAAGCCATGTAAGGATTGTATACCGGTTTACCGGTTAATTGACAAAAGAAAGTTTGGTAACCTTACAAAAATTTACCGGAAATTCGGTAAATGAAGAGTCCATACCAGAAATTTGTATGTATAAAATATTGTGTTTATAGATATTTAAAGGTCTAAAGGGACATTGAAAATAAAAAATAAAACAGGTAAGTGTAAGTAACAATATACCCAATTATGAATTTTATGGGATATGTTTTTTCTTTAATTTTAATTTAAACTTTCTTGAGATTGAGAGTCGGTGTAATGCCCTAGAATAGAGAATATAGAAAAGAAACTGACAACATTTTTTTATTAGAAACCTATAATCCCCATCCCACCGAGTTAGTCAGAAAAAGAAGGAATGAAAAAACTCTCAACAAAGAAAGCAAAAAATTGAAAAAAAGTCGTGTGGAGATTAAAAAAAAATAAGTCTCAAACGAGATGGATTACAAAAAGCAACGCAAAGAAAAAGAAAAGAGAGTTTAATGTTCATTTGTTTGACGGTTGCTAGGACGATAGGAAGCAAAACACCTCACTTTCCTACCTGCATTTGTCAAGCATATGTGATTTGTCCTCTGCAGGTTTTTAAGATTTTCAAAAGTTTAAAATCGTTTTTCTTAAAGAGTAAGTAAATGTCCCATTTTTTTGTATTTAAAAATAATAATATATACGGACAACATTTCACGGATTTAAATGAATAGCAATTTTGAATACACCATATTATGAGAGGACATTAATGCAATAGCAAAAAACACGAAAGATTGAACACAAAAAGTAAAAAAAGAATTAGGGTATTTCCGCCAAGAAAAAGTACGGGGAGAGTATATTCAAATAGTATTTGATTATTTAATGACCATTCGTCCTACAAGTGTTGAATCAGAAAGGGTATTCTCGGAATCTGGATTATTTTGTACAAAAACTAGATCAAGATAGGAGATATGACTTTAAATAATTTAAGTTTCTTGAGAAGTTATTTAAAAAAAAATAGTAATCAATATCGATATAAGGTAGTACCTACCTGCTGTATTTTTATTTTTCTGTGTTATTTTATTTCTGTATCTAAAAGTTTTATTATAGTTTGTTTAGAATAATAACACTTTAATTCTTGTATCCCATATCTTTTAAATAAAAAATGTGAAATGGAAATCAAAATGACTTATATTTTTTATCACCGAAATTTTATTTAAAAAAAAATTACGGGTAATTTACCGGGAAACTGGTATTTTCATTTTCACATACGGAATTACCGGTAAATGAAAAAATCCATAAATTTACAATCTCTAAAGCCATGTATTGTTTTATTATAACGAATACGTAACACTACCAACATTTAAATTTGTTATATTTCTAGTTCCGAAAATGTGTTGTAATTTGTAAGGAACGTTATTCTTAATAAAAAAACTTTTGCTTGCACCATAAATCCTCGATATCGGAGAGATTTTTAGAATCTTCCGTCGAAGCCAATAACTGTAAACCCGGTATCCGCGTTGCTTTTGAGTAATTTAATCCGTCAAACTTCACGCGAAACACCAGAAACTTTTCGACCGACGGTACCGTGCGGTGACGCAGGGATTCCATCAAAATGGAAAAGAATGCGGGTAGATTCTTTGACACTTTAGTGGTGGTGGTCGCCGAGGAAATGGGTCGCGACACAAGTAACAATCGAACCTGAACGGTGGTAATTTATCTGAAATAACATCTCGAGTGATCGATTTTATTTTCTTTCAAATCTAAAATGGAATCGATCAACTTGCGATTTGGAAGTGGTAAGGTAGTTCTGAAGAACATAGGAAATTGTTTAGCAAGTTTTTGTGTTCTACGAGGGATGTTCGGTTACTAAGGTACATTTGTCAATTACAGACAGACACTTTATTTACAGAAATCAAACATACACTAAGCAAAAGTGTGAACTGTTAGCTACCGTTCAACATAATCGTCGCCAATGTTAAAGTTTTCCCAGCGAGGCACAAGCTTCTGTAAACCCTCTTCGTAAAAGGTGCGATCCAAATTGTAAGATACTGCCGTACTTCCTCTTGAACTTCTTCGTCGTCTTCAAACCTTTTACTCGGCAAATAAGCTATCAACGGCCCAAACAAATGAAAATCAGAAGGAGACAGGTCTGGATGCTCATCTGTTTTTGTTGTTGATGGCTTTTTTCGCACACATTCGGGATCAACGTTCAGAGCTCTGCGTCCACTTTTGAACTATTTACACCAAACACTAACTTGTCTTTGACTCATAACGCCTTCTCCGTAAGTCTTCAGTATTTTTTTATGAATTTCGGTGGGTGTTTGATTATTTGCATGCAAAAAACGAATGATCGCTCGCACTTCAAACTTGAAGTATGTTTCGATGGGAACTGACATTGTGCGGCTGTCACTGCACACGTTGTACTGAATCTAAGTCAATGACAACAGCCGTCTATGCAGTACATATGCACATCTAAAATGCGTGCAAGTTCCAACCTGATCGGAGCGATGTAGGCGGTGTGTCGCGCAAACGTACCTTAGTAATCGGAAATCCCTCGTATATTTTGCATTAACTATAACGATTCTATTGAGATATGCGTCACACATAGCTTTTTATTTGAATTTTATCATTTCATTAAAAAAAATGAAAATAAATGTAATTCATCTTTTGCAAACATGTTTAATAATAAGTGCTTAAGCATAATCTTTAATGTTTAATTCGCTACTAACGCAAATTTAAACAAATTATGCTGATAGACCTCTTAACAGCGCCGTATATGGAAACCAATGTTATTATCAATCATTGGCCCCCTTTTGAAACAAACTGTTGATTATTTTATCGTTTAGAATTGAAAATTATAAAAAAAAGAAATGGGATAAAGTGAAAAAATTAAGTAAGAACCGAGCAAGAGATCCAGAAAAGAAGTCGGTACAGATGTGCCTTCGATAGCTCAGTTGGTAGAGCGGTGGACTGTAGTTGTTTAAAGATATCCATAGGTCGCTGGTTCAAATCCGGCTCGAAGGAGTTATCTTTTTTAAATTTATATTGCTTTAATTATACAAGAGAATTCCAATAAGAAATATGTTCAAATTGTAGCGATATTTTTTAAGGTATTAATTTATACAAACAGATATGTAAAAAAATTTGTATGTATTTTTTAATAAAATATAGGACTCTTAATGTATACCCATGTAATACCTTCAAAAATTATTACTTTTTAATACAGAAATATCCCTCTTACCCATAATTTTTTAATAACACTCGAAAATTACGTCTAATTCTGAAAATTCATTTCAACGATACAAATGCAATTTCGATCGATGTTTGACGTGAATTTTACTTTTATGCGATTTATGCGAGACTTTCAATGTCGGAAAACTTTTACCAGTATAAAGGTGCATTCCTTCACTTCAGCGAAATGGCTTCTCGTGAGTATATCCTTGCATGCAACGAACTAAAGCTACCATAGCTTAGTAGGAATTTGGTATGCAAGCTATAGTCAATACACAGGTACCAAGATTTTCGGTTTTACGCCTCGTTTTCGGACCTAAAACCGAAAAGTGACAATACTTATCGCAAAAACTGTGAAATGCCAGGGTTGTGTTTACATGTCTTTTGTGTTATATCAATAGACACGTTATTAAGTCGTAACAAGAAAAATCGTTATATCCTTTAACAGAGTATACATGCGAGAGCCTTTGTTGGATAGACCAATACTTGCTCGTACTTTTAGATCTGTTTTGGTATAGAGAAATAGATTCCAGGGACGATTTTAACAGAATAATAAAATATGATGCTTCTAAACGAATAGGATTTTTTCCTTAATAACAAAAAATGAATACAAGATTTTGTCGAAAGGATAAATTATTTGATTATCCAACAGTACAATGAACTAATTACAGAATAATCTCATGTCTAAAAAGAAATTAACGGTGGAGACGGCCACAAATATAAAGTTAAATAAAATAAATACATAATGATATTTCAGTCCACATAAATGTACTTATATTCATGTAAGCATGTGGAAAGAGAGCAAAGGAGATAGAAAGCTATTATCAAAGAAAAGAGGCACGAAATGTCTACAGGGAAATAAATAAAGAGAAACAACGACCAAATCAGGCAATATATATCAAAGATAAGCAAGGGGATCTGATAGGGGACGACAGGGAAAATGTATTAACATTCCTTAAATGCAAATATCTAGTATGAGATGCTGCATTATCCAAGAATAAGAGAACTTTTCTTTTCTATGATCTTATTTTCTTATGAAATTGCTGCAACCATTCAGCCATGATATCTCGCGTCATGCATTCTCCTCTGTTGGGTTTACAATTTGCTGGTAAATCTTTAATTAAAAGATTTTTGTATTCTCGAAGATGAGCCGCTTTACCAATAACTAACAATATCTCCTTTATATTTGCACAAAACAAAAAAGTGAGTTTTTCCTTCGACAACTTACCACCGATACATTTGTCAGATTTCAAGACGAAAGTCTTATCAGATAAGGCACGGAAGAATATCCTACTTTTATCGGGATTGTAAATATTCTCTGGTGAAGACCCAAGCGATATAGATGGAAGCTTGCCTTGAACTGGTCGACGACTACTTGACTTACATGTGAAACTTCACCAGCATATATGTATATACATATACATATATAACTTAAACATCTGAACCTTAATATCATTATCATAAATGATTTCAAGGAATTCAAAGAATTCAATACATAAATCCCCATTTAACAGTGCTTAACGTGTATTGATATACTCGATAATGTTGCTAATGAGGGACAAATTATTCATTTGCTCCCTGACTGCAAATTGTGACGCTCTTTTGCTATATTTTAAACTACAAATTCGAACAGTAATTACTGCTTCATTTTTTTCGCAGCATAGCAGGCGCCTGTATCGTCCTTTAAATTTGCAGTGAGGGAACAAATGAATAGTTTGTCCCTCATTAGCAACATTATTGATATTACTGGAAATTACTACTGGATTACTGAAGAAAAGTGATGAGTGTTTGAAAAGGGTTAACAAAAAGTACTACATAAATTTGATTACAGTAACTTAAAACTTAGGAGTGCTTAATAAATGCGACTCATGGTGTAGTTGTAATTAGGTGACAAAGAGTATGATATAGCATAAATACCTGAACAAGTTTTAAGAAATTTACTTAATTATATTACTATGTTTAAAGTATTTAGAGTTCCAAATAACTGCATCATATTCAAGCTTAAATCCAATATGTACAATATAAAAAATAAGTATATGCCTCATTATGTAAATTCTTAGTATTTCTTATTTCTTATATGACCCTAAACCACACATATTTGTATTTAAATTTATTAAGTTTTTCCGGTAAGGGTCATAACTTTACACTTATTTAAATCTACATAAGTGGAGGAGTAATATATAATATGACAGATTTGCAAGAGTGATTGTGTATGCTATTCAAAAGGTCCTAAAATTATAATTTCTAAGATAATATCTGGGATAATACCCTAGATTTCTTAAATCTGTAACTAAGTTAGTGTGTTTTAATCTATACATGTATTCCTGATAGTACCGACAACGTGCATAGTTTCACAGCTGCTTTTGTTAAAAATTGCTGGGCACGAAGAAAAAAAAAAACGAAATGTCACCTCACTTCTTGTTTATGGAAAACATAAATTATGCGTGGCAAATTTAATGTTAACAGTATTGACGAGAAATTTATGTGGGTTTCAGTTTTATGGCAGAATATAAAACGCAATTACCTTTCCAATAACTTTTTCTGCAATTTATAGGGCAAAAATAAAGGTACCCAGTGCTAAAAAAAACTTTATTGTTACCAGTCGCAGTAGTAAAATATATTATCTCTCGGGAAATCCAGAATACTAATAAACCATTTCCTCTTTTAAGTTACCGTTTCTACTTGATATTATTTGAGAATATTTAACTTTGTTGAATTTTCCGACTGGAGTTTTATGGATCCAATAAATATTAAATCGGGACGAATAAAAATGAACAAAATACAAGCAAATCAAAGAAATTTTCCATATGTATGCTGTATGATATAATATGTGATGAAAATAGATGTATGACCTGTCAACCTTGTTTTTGTAAAATCAGGAAATTATATCGAACAAAGCGGAGGATAATAAATTTATGTCGAACACTATAAAGTTCAAGGCGTAGGATCTTAATTATAAGTTATATTTAGTGAACGATAAAGTTATATAGATCGTAAAAAAATTACGTCAAAATATACAATTACCTTAAAACGATAAACAGATTAACGTTCCACGGAAGGATTTGGAAACATCGCAACTAGCGGGTTAAAATGGGGTCTCAAAATAAATAACGCCACACCACCTGTTACATTTTATAACCGACCTCATTAATCCGATAATAAGCCACGATAATAATACGTTTGAACTAGCTAATAACTTACCAAAAATGCGGTACACAGAAAGCACAAATTTCGATTTTACAGGCGCACTCTTAATTAACAACTCTACCCATAAGACCCGTTAAACGTACGCGTCGTGTTATTTCAGCGAGAGGAGCTTTCGTCGGGAAAGCTTTTACGTTACTGTTCCGCCAGTTTACCTTACCCCCACAGCGTCTGTCACTAAGCAACAGAACCACGCCCACCACCACTCTTCGTCCTTCCCTTGTCTATACACTTCACGTGTGCATATGGAAAACTAAATATTATTCCAGGAAAACTTTTCGAATTATTGTCTAATCTAGTGGATACACGTAATTTATTTATGGACAGACTCACGCGTATATACGAATATACAAAATGGTGGTGGGGCGGGGGTATACGAAATATATACAGGAAGCGTCAAATGTCTACCATCATTTGCAAAAGCTATGTATTAACTTGATTCGTATGTATGTAATCCGATCTTCTAGGCGTAACTTTATCATACTTCTGTATGTCCTATCGATTTGGAAATTTGCATACTTGCGTATCTTGGGAGTCAATATAATATTCCCGTAGACTAGAGCAGGATGATCATGGATTATTATTAAATGAATTATTTGTTACAAAGATTTCTAATTTCCGATTGAAGCGCCAAGCCTGGAGCCCTATTCTGCACCATTTAGTGATATCACTATTCGCCACGTAGAATAGCTAAATCGGATAGCGATATCGAAAGCGGTATTCTGCAGTTTCTGTCGCTATCGAATTATATCATCACTTTGCAGCATCTCGCTATTTCATAGCGACACCAAAAGAGGTGTCTTTAAGTCAATCCGATATCGCTATTTAACCTTAATTTGTACGTCGCTGTTATTTTTTAAATTATCGTCTGAATTGTTATTGCTAACCTACAACTTTCTTATTTGACAGGCAAGGTGTAATATAGATATTATAATTATTAGCTACGGTTGGTGCATCCAATAAACTAACCCTAATCTGGGTCCCGGGTCACCCCCTCATTCAGGGTAATGAGGCAGCCGATGCCCTTGCAAAAGAGGGCGCTGCAGGTTGTTTCCAGGGTCCAGAACCGGCAATTGGCATATCAATTTCGATAGCCAAACGACAAATTTGCTTCTGGTTAAAACAGAAAGTACTCCAATTTTGGAGCAGTTCTCCTGGTTTGGTACATGCGAAGGAGTGTATTTCACACAATCATGTCAAAACCGGAGAATTACTAAAACTTGGTCGTAAAAGGATCAAAATAATCACTTCTGTGTTTACAGGTCACTGCAAACCCAGGAAACACCTACACAGAATCGGACTATCGGAGGAAACCGAATGCCGTCTCTGCATGGAGGATGAAGAAACAGTAGAGCACGTTATGTGCCACTGTCCGGCGGCTACACGCATCAGGTTCACCAGGGGGGGACATTACTACCCTAGCTGACCTGAAAAATTCCTCATACAACAAGATTCTGACCTACTTCATCAGCCTGGATTTGGAATAGGACCAAGCGGCCAAGGTGGAAAGAGTGATCTACGACCCAGCGGATGAAATCATTTTCCCAAGTAATCCCAAGTAAGTGCGGTTGGTGCAAATTATATGCACAAAAAAAGGATTTTTTATTTTGAATATATCTTTCAGCTTCATTGATGGCTTTTTCATGTGCACAGCTTCTAGCTGTACAGTTAGATAAAAGGGAATATCATAGAAGGGCTCGTAGAAAATTCACATTTGTATGTCGAAACTTACGAGATACTGAGGACCCTTTTTCTGTAACGTGCAGAATTACTCAGGAGCTATTGACTTAATAAAGAAGCATGCAGAGACCTTATTGCACAAATTGAGGGAATATTAGTTAATGAGGGTGCGTTTAACAAATTCCACCGTTTATTACTGTAAGAACTTTTTTTTTACTTTTATTAATATTTACTTTTCTTTCAGGTTCTTTCCGCATTACCATTGCTTGTATTAGGAAGCTATCAACGAGGTGTTGGATACAATTTGCTGCATGCAATAAGTCAAGCAACAGTTAGTAGATGCATAAAAACTGAATCGAACATAAATGTATGGCATTTTATGAAAAATTGGATTAGATTTCCGCAAACAAATGAAGACCGAAGATAATACAAAGAAAGGTACTGTGTGAGTAAGCTTTAGCGAGAATGAACTTCAAACAGTTATTTTAGGTTTTTAAATGCAACGGGAATGCCACAGGAGCTGGGAGTAATAGATGTGATAGGGTTGAATTGAGCAGAAATGTGCCGTAAAATTGTCTGAAAGTGTATTTACTTTCACTGTTATTAAAAAGATTAAAATAAGGAAATCTGTTTGCGATACCCCTAATAAACATTCCATTTCAAATTGCGGGAATTCTAAACCTGGAAATAGCAGTCATAATAATTAAACGGTTGGAGGAATTATACCTTAGTCACTTGTTTGTTTTTTGTATGTTTGTATCCTAGTGCACAGACTTAACACTGCGGCCTTGAAGCCTATTGTGTCACTCTACATTAGGTTTATGTAAATATGTATTGTGTGTGTGTGTGTGAAGAAGTGTATGGCTTGTTACTGCTTCTTCTCGCCGTAAGAGGGCAGCAGTGTTGATTTATCCTCAACACTGAATGGTACCTGGAGAGGTACCTCTCCCTTGCTGCAGCCGATCTTTATAAAAATCGATTGCCACAACGGAGATTCGAACCATCAATATCCGCTACGGATGCCTAGCGCTCTTACCACTGCGCTATTCCGGCAGATACCTTAGTCACTTAATTTATATGCAGAAGTATTAAATTTGTAAATGCATAGATATTCTAACGTACGAAAATTATGAAGATAAGAAATATATGATTAAATCAATTTAACATATGTTCTAATTCCTCTAATGCTCTAATTTCCTCCTGGTATTAAGTATTTTGGTTGAAACATTTCGAAAAAACGTTCCTGATATAAGAGTACATACATTAATACTGAGGGAATATATTGATGTCTATAGTTACGTCGGACTTTTTTGCACAAAATTTATATATTATTTCTTTTAGAAAAATATCTACTTATGATAGTATTTTTGTATGTTGGAGCGTGATAAAAAGATGCTTACAAATAAACCCTTTACTGTTACGGAATTTAATTGCAATTTAATTTTTGTGCTTGGTATGATGTTTCCCACAGGAAACCATAAGCCCTTAATAACATTTTATGGGTTAGTGTTTTGGGACTTTGGACGTTTGTCATCTTACGTCATGGTTAATCCGTTCGAATCACAACATACGCAGTCCCTCTAGTGGAACTGAACTGTACTGTACGAGTTAGATCAGTGTACTACATTACCGACCTATGTTGCAGTTGGCTGGTTGGTTGGAGTATTGCGTCCCCTACATAGTACTCATAGTCACGATTGGGAAGGTTTGCATTAAGGTTTGCGAAGCATCATCAGTGATGAAAATGGGTTTAGCATTCGTAAGGATACGCACGATCCCGGTAGGCAGAAACTCGAGTCTGTCTTTAATGCTTTGACCGTTTTCATTGCTTTTGGTTTGGAATGGTGATTCCAACTATGAATCATGAGGCAGATTCATTGTTTTGGCATATTCGGTGTTTCTAACGAATTGATGTATGTAGCAATGAAGTTTACTGTAAAATGAATCGTTTGTTCAATAGATACGTTCTATTGGCAAGTGCTATCTTAAAATACATGCACACCAGAGTTACCTTGATGCAGTGAATTTTATCGGATCTTTACCACAACTAGAGATGGGTAGTTCGCGAACGACCTAGTTCAAAGACACGTACCTATGCTGAGACTCGAATGAACTATTTCGCAGTTCATCGTTTATTTATTACCATTATTAGGACGCATATTTTTAGATTTTATAAAAAAATTGTTTGTTATATACCTATTACCATATATTTAACTATATTATCTGTAAAATGAATTACATATAAGTACCCACATATGTACAGGTACAATTTATGCAGTGCCTACACAGCAAAATTCAAATTTGCCGCTATTGTAGCAACTTCAACGTCAAAGCATGAAATTACCTACAATTTTATATTACATTAATAGGTACTTTAACATCTTTATATTGAAGTTACTAAAAATAATTGCGGCAAATTTGAATTCTACTGTGTGGATGCGTACTAAAATGATGTTGTAATAAATATAAAGATATACCGTATCACATACGAAAAGCCCTTACACCTGTATCGCCATATTGTAGATTGAAAGGTAGTGAATTAAGCATGTGTGAAAGAGAAAATAATAATCGATAAATTCCATAAGAAATAGATTTAATTTAAAATATTGATTTTTTATAATTTCACAGAAAAATACCGAATAAATAAAAGTAATATAATAAGTAATAGACAATTCAAAAAATGTCGTTCGCTCGATTCGATCAGTAATCTGAAGTGAACTAGGGGAACTGCGAACTAACTCAAGGATGCACTTCAGTAAAATGAACTAGAACTACAGACATGTATCGGTAAATTGAACTGAACTGCCCATATCTAACCACAACCATACCGGATCTCATTTTCAAAGTGCTGCACTTTTGTATGACAGCATTAGGGTAACATAAATCCCATACAACTCCCTACAGATAAGCAAGCTATCTGAATGCATATTTTTTGTGGTATGTCCAGCCTCTGGTTATCCATATATAACACTTATTGTTATTATACATTCAAAAAATGACCGAATGGAGTAGATTTTATGATAATGATGATAGACATTATATTTCCATGTTAGTAATAAGGATAATGATTTATTTCTTTTGCGGAAATGATAGAACAATAAAAAACTTCAGGTTACAAACGTAATGTACAAATAAAATAAACAATTAATAATAAATTACTTTAATTAATTCTTTTAATAAAAAAATAGAACAGAATAACATCATCATCATCATACGCCGGTAGCTTGTTTAAGCACTTTTAAATCCATTATGACCGTAATTGATTTTAAATCCGCTGACGCTGTCTGGATGACCAATACCCTGCCGATTGAGTTCTGATAATGTGATTATCGACGGGAGGTTAAATGTGATTGATTTGAGAGCTGTTGAAGCAACGACCGATTTTGTATATTCAACATTATGTAAGTTTTGATTTCCGATTCGAGGCCAAAAAGCATTTCATTGAGGTATTCGTGTAAGCAACTAATACGTACGAAAATATAGCACAGCACTTTCATGTTTGGTTAAGATTTTTCTCGTGGGAATTTGACAAAAACAACGGAATTTCAAACATTATCAAAACAAATATACGCTCTTGTTGTCGGGATCGTTGATATTCAGTGACACAAATGATTTCTTTCTCATTGATTGCTAGTCTCAAGTAGCTGTAGTACTTGTCAGCATTCATAAATCACTCTGACAGGAATATATATCTCTTTTCTCTTTGTGAAGAATAAAGTAATTTTAGATTTTTTCCTTCATTTCCTCCAGTCAACATTACGATCTCTTGATATGGATTCTCTCGCAGACAAATTAGATGCAAAATAAACCTTTCCTATTAAAAGGATCTGAGATGTTAGGCACAAAAGTTAATATGTAGGTATAAAAGTAATAACTGGGATAACTGATTTAAAGGTATTCTTTTTTTATATTAAGAACCATGTATCTAGAATATGCAATGTATAATAATAATATAAGTAGGTAAAATAATACAGTCCTCTTTTCCTTACACTTTTTAATTAATTTACTCCGATACTAGTACGGCACCGATACCGATACGGCATATTTCCAATATTAATAATAACATATATATAATTCAATTAGTAAAACTAAGATTTGATGGTGAATTTTTTTTGCGAAGTCGTACTGGTTGCCTATTCAATGGGGGGTTCTCCAGTGATCGGTTCTTGCACCTGTTTTTTTTTCTCTATGTATTAATAGTAACTCTCAATCCATGCAGATGATATTTCAGTACTAATCACCTCAGAAACACGTGGAGAAAGAGGAATCTAGCGAACGATTTACTGCAAATTTCAGGGAAGTGGTTCTCCGAAGTTAGACTATCCTTGAGCTTAGAAAAAACTAAACGCCTATTACATTGTACTATTATTGTTATTATTTTTATAATTTTAATCTAAATTTAGTTCATAGTACTTATATACAGGGCGTTAAGAAAAATGTCACACAAACTTTGAGGTTGGACAGTATAGCCCAAAATATTCAGAAAGGTCTTAATGGAAATAGGTCCGGTAAAGGACGGTTTGTGACACATTTCTTTAACATCCTAGTGTTACCATCAATGTCAGAAAAGAAATTTCAGGTTTGAACGTAATTTTTTTGAGAAATGGTACTCTCAGATCAAAGAAGATTTCTTCTCTGTTTCCGTAACCGGCAGTGAAAAAAAGGAATTTTTTCCATTTCTATATGTGCTCTCTTTTCTATCTGTTTGACGTCCACTTCCTCCCATTTTGATTCGGTTTCTGTCTGGCTCATCAGTTCTTCGCAGCACACTCTTCTAATGTATTTATGTTCTTTGTCGCTACTTGCATGGAGTTCTCCGGCCCAAAATTCTTAGCCAATTTTTTTATTGCCCTTTAGATACTCCCAAGTCTAGATATATTATTGCTTGGTTATGTATTTTCAACATGTATTTTCTTCCTTTTGCATACTTTTCATCGTATCCCCCATTGCACATCTTTTCCATCCAATACTGCCAAATACACGCTCCCTCAAAATCCCTGAAATCTCCTATTCTCCCCACTGTAATGTGTACCATATCTCGACCTCCCCTTTCTTGGAACTGTGGACCATCAAAATATGTAAATATCGTTCCAGTAACTAGGTGCGTTACTAGTTGACGAGAAAAAAAATTAACAAAAACGTCAAGTGAGAATTTTGTTTTTGTCATGCGGTCAATTTAAACTATATTAAGTAATGCATTGCACGATCCACAAAAATAGAGGAAAGAGATACTGGAGGTTGGAGTTAAGAGGCAAGAGATACTGGAGGTTATAGTAAGAAGAGAGGGGTGAAGGAAGATTGAAGAGAGAAAAGGGTTGGAACACGATACACATGCACACAACAAAGTATTTAAAGTATTTATAAAGTTAATTTTGAAATATTGTCAAAATTCTTGTAGTTCTATTACATAGCAACCGTTTTTCAAAATTCT
>JARFOC010045065.1:0-22293 GCA_031763485.1 Osmoderma eremita | reverse complement strand
ATGTCAATTCGCCGCAAATGTAGCAAAAAGAGTTCGGGTGGTTTACACATTTCCTTGACATTTTTACAGGTGATCAATTGTTTGCGGTTTCACTACAATAGCTTGAAAGCACTCCAACGCCACACTCTTTAAAACGTTAACAACGTCAGCGTATATGCTCATTCATCGAGCTCTAGCCGACAACTGAAATAAGAAGAGATGCTATCTAGGAATGGGAAATGCAGGTCTCAACACGTCAAGACATGTTCAAACATTAACCGTTGCATGCTGCTTGATCAGTTCCGAGCTTTAGCTGACAATTGAAATAACGTGAAGACATGTTCTCATATACTACATATCTATGCATGCATATTTTAGGTAGATAAGCGAATATCCTGGAACATAAAAACTAAGGATGATGGAGAAATTCTGAGAAAATAATTGATTTCAGCATGCAAAAGTATATGGGAATCAGGCATTTTTGTGCTTGGGACAAAAATCTTGTTAACCAGTGTTATCAAATACCCAGATCAGTAAGCTTCAATTATTTTAGGAAAGTAGTATGTTGTATCCTTATGGGTAAGAGGAAGTGGAAGATGAAAGTTAGTGAACGTGGTGATCAGCAGTTTTTCTTAAAATAGGAAACGATATGTTTCACGAATTTAATTAAAACTGGGATGTGCGGTATCTTTATTTTTTTGCGTTACAGTCTTTCAAATAATCCCATTTGGTGGCTTCACCTTCCGCCTATTTTTCCTTTTTGTAAAAAATTAAAGTCAAAATTTTTAATACAATAGGTGCAATAGGTGCAATAGGTCATAGACTTACCCCAAGAGTCGGGGTTACTTTGTGACACCTACATATTTCTATTGAAATAAAAGGAATATAGCTTTACGGTATAAGGTAAACTTGTAAGTCTCTAGGCATGGAATAATCATGTTTTCAATAAAAAAATACGTAAAAAAATAAAAAGTAAATATTTATTTGCAAATAATATAATAGGATACGGTGGCTTAAAATAAAGTTAAAATAAAAAATACCCTTACCACCTTGTTGAGTAAAGAACTCTGAATACGTATTTCGGCAGCTAAGTTGAATGTTATTAGTCGTGTTCTGTGAGGTGCATTTCTCCTAGAGTGCTACGTCTGACTTTATTTTCCTTTGTGGTTTTCTGCTGAGGATGGCAAGTTAGTTGCCGAAATACGACAAACAAGGTGGTAAGGGTATTTTTTATTTTAAATTTATTTGCAAAAATAGAATGTTTGGGAGCAATTAACAAAAGCGTTTAAATCATCTAACATGAAATATTCTAAATATAAAAAAACATTTTAAACAGTAATGAGAATATCCTCCAATTCAGGAACATCTAATAACGGTCTTTCTCCGCGTTGTTCGGTAATTCCAATTAGCATCATTATTCATAAAAACAAAATTAAGAAGTCGTAAAAAGGATATCATATTAAACCTAAAATAATGTCAACTATTGTGCTTCAGTAAACACTTACGTTTGATAAGAAATCCCCTGTAGAACTGTTTCACTAACAGAAAGTTTCCGCATCAACTATCATCCATTAAATTTAATGGTCAACTAAGTCAAGCTCAAACCAAGTGCGTGTTTAGAACAGGAACTTAAACCTATGTATGACAGGTAGCGCACATGTTCTAGTTTTCTGGTTTAACATTAGAATAGGTCTGGTTTGGCTATAAAACCGACCAAAGAAACCTTATGTGACACAATGTAGCACCACTTTACGGTACTCAATAACCGACAACTGATGGATATATGCGAATGTGGCATTAAATATAGATATTAAACAGGATATGGGGATAGGATTCTGTGGTCTATTTTTGCAGCTGTATACTCTAGTTTCTAAACTCCCCATTTAGTCTGCTAGCAACTCATTAAATGCATTACATTTTTGTGAAACCTCACTATATCGTTCGTTAATTAAAGCACCGATTCTCGTGTTATGTTTCGTCCATATTTGAATATAAACTATTTATACTATTTGCTCTTCAAAGTAAGAATATAATAATGAAAATAATCTGACTGATTGAAATGTTTCAGAAATAGCAGTATTCGTCCAGACATGTGAACATGTAGCTGTTCCTTGGTAACGTATCCTTACTTAAAGCTAGCATTTCATGGTATGCGACGCTGGAATTTAAAAATCTGGATTATAGCTGGAATTTACATGGAATCTATATCCATTGTGATTTATTATCTCGTTTTAAGAGCGTCATTCTTTTACGTTCCACGCAAGAAATGCAGTCTTCTCCCCTCAAAATTGTTCGACTGTACGTGACTATAGGTCGACATGTACGCGAAGATACCTCTAAAATTTTGATTACATTTTATTAGCGATTGCGACGACATAGCTCCCCGAGCCATTAAATAATTCACAATTTAATTTTGCTTGCTCTCCGTTAGAAATTATTGCTGCGGCAATGAGACTCTGTTGAAATGTAAAATATCTTATGTCTGTTCTAAACGCGTGTGTAGCGAATCAAATTAACAATTAATCGCATACGTATGCAGATTGTAACGTGGGATAAGATAAAATTTAATTAGTGTACTTTTGAGTTTATGAATTTCATTTCGAATTCCGTTATTTTTATTGTTAATAAAATAACAGAATTCGTCCGGCTGGGTGCAAGGTAAGGTTATGTTAATGTAAATATTTAAAACACTTACGCCAGAAGAGCGACATGCAAATTACAGGATCTCTCGTAGGAATTAGGCCAATTTAAAATAGCTTTTACAGATTTTTTTTTTTTGAAAATCTGGCAGTAATATTAAAATTTATGCTCCTATATAGATACGTATCAGGGAATTTAATAAATTTTAATAGAGATTAGAAAAAGGAAATGGCGAAAAGGGTTTGTGCAGAATAATTATACCAAAGTATTACATCCAGTTGGTGTGATTTTTCATATCAAGCATATTTTCACATGGGAGGTAACTTAGGCCAATTAGTCTAGCAGCCTTTGCGAATAACATTAAGTAAAAGTGGAGATCTGAATTCCTAATCTCTTGTAACTAAACCTTTTATATCAAATGTAATTAATAACACAGGCCGACAAAAAAAATTGTTTTATTACTCTGATTTTTTTCTTGTTTGTAGCTCAGTTCGGTGTGCATTTTACGATTATGGCAACAGTGCTTCTCTAACAGCTTTTGTTTTTGAGCTACAGCTTACTGCGCCCGCATTTACCAATTTTGTTTTGATTTTTAGGTTTTGACGGAAACTAAGATATATTTTCTTGTTGTTTTAGATATGGCTTCGTCAAGAAGACATTGTTTGCATAATCCTGATTTTATTTTGCTATATTTGTGACGAATATATCTTCGAAATATATCGAAAACCTATATCAGACTTGTGCAAGACAAGCCATGGGTACTTCATATTGTGTGCCAGAAATGTATTGTGTGTCTGCGACAATGGTCCAATGGAAAAAAGGAATGCAATAAAGTTCAAAACACCCATGATTTGGCGAGAACCTCAAAATCATCACAACGATGGTTACTTCTGCGTTGTAAAAATAAACGGAATTAATCCTGGAAATCGAAGTAAGTGATCATATCCTAACTTATCCTCTGCTGCACGACCTCAATTAAAATCATGAGAGGTACAAGCCAGCACATCTAAATTTTCTAATGATCCAAAACTACATAAACCCGAACACAATACATCAAGTGAAGATTCTGATTCAGACTACATATTTAGCCAATAAAAACCTCAACGATTTAGTCAAAATGAACGAAGTGACTTAGTAAGAGATCTGAACCTATCAACAGAAGCTTCTGAAACTTCATTTAAAAGAAAAACATTGTCTTAGTCCGGAAACCAACATTATTTTTTATCGCACCCGAGAAAATAATCTGTTACCGTATTTTCCTGAAGAGGAATTAGTCTTTTGTAATGATATTAGAGGTATTTTGCAACAGATGCGTTTAAAAAAATACCAACCTAGTGATTCGCGCCTTTTTATAGACAGCAGCAAAAGAAGCTTAAAATGTGTTTTACTTCATAACGGTAATAAGTATAGATCTATACCTATTGCACAATCGACAAATTTTGAAAGAAGAGTAGAGAAATATTTCTAAAGTAATGGAAAAAAAAATTAAGTATCAAGACCACAATTGGGCCATTTGTGTTGACTTGAAAATAGTTAATTTCCTTCTAGGTCAACAAGGTGGATACACAAAGTTCCCTTGTCTTGTAGTCTCTGGGACAATCGAGACAAGCAACGCCATTGATCACAAAAAGTTTCGCCGGTGCGAGAGGAACTGAAAGTTGATACAAAAAATGTTATAAACGTACCTTCAGTTAGCCGAGATCGCATCATACTTCCACCACTTCATATTAAACTCGGCATAATGAAACAGTTTGTGAAGGCCCTTGATAAAAGTGGCGAATGTTTCAATTTTCTATCGCGCAAGTTTCCAGGATTAAGACCGAGAAATTAAAAGCAGGTATATTTAATGGACCACAAATTAGGAAACTCGTGCAAGATCTCGATCTTGTCAAATCAATGAATGAAGTCGAATTGAAAGCTAGGAATTCATTTGTTTTGGCTATAGCTAACTTTCTTGGGAACAAGTCCGACAAATTGTTTAATGCATGCTATCAAAATTGCAAGAGCATAACAATCCACTTCTTGCACTCACATTTACAGCGATTCGCAGAAAATCTGGGCTATTTTAGTAAAGAGCAGAGTGAAAGATTTCATCAAGACATACCGACAACGAAAGAGCGTTATCAAGGAAGGTGGGACTCTCACCTGAAGTCGTTCATTCCAGGAGATCATACAAAAGATCATTTTATAGTGTTGAATAGAAATTTTACTTAAATATATAGTAATTTTCTTGTACTTTTTAGTCAAAATAATAAAACTGTGAATTATAAAAAGTAAAGCTGTTAGCAATTATCTAATATTCTTTTCTTAGTCAGAAGAAATAATAATGGCAAAAGATGTTTGATATCTTAATTATGGATTTTTGAATACTATGTTACATTTCATATCAGAAAGCTTTTATATTTCTATAGAACAAAATACTGCATAATTTAAAAGTATTTCTTACTTATTTATTTGTTTTCGCGTATTACCAATAAAGTCGGAATTAAACGAATTAATTCGCCAACGCCCTAATCTGAAAGCCGAGTTTTGAAAATTTTGTAAACAAATATTCCGTGGATAAATTACATAAATTAAAACTAAGATATGAGAAAATAGATGCAATGTTAAATGACTATAAATTACTGCCAACTACTACAATCAAATTAGAGGTCATTGATGAAACGCAAGGAGATGATCGCGAAATATTATTTTAAATGCCTCGTTGATAACAAAAGTTTAACATACGAATCGTTTTATACCATTCTTGTCGAAATAGAATCCATTCTAAACTCTCACCGTCGGTATCCCTTATCCAACGATCCTAGCGACCTACAGGCATTGACACCTGTTCATTTTCTCATTGGAGAAGCACTTACTTCACTTTCACCAGATAATGTACCGACCAACAGGCTAAACCACTATCAGCATTTGCAAAATTTGGTCCAACCTTTCTGGAAACGATGAGCTACAAAATACCTCCACACGTTTCAACAGAGAAACAAATGGATGGTTGACAGCCCAGAGAACACTAAGGTCAATGACCTAGTCCTATTAAAGGAGGACAACGTACCACCGTTGAAATGGACTATGGGGAGGATTACCCAGGTACATCCAGGCCAGGACAACAACGTCCGCGTGGTAACCATCCATACAAACCAAGCAACCGTCCGATGTGGAGTCAACCGTCTATATTGTTTTCCAAAAAACGTTGTCTAGTATTTCTAATTTTTTACACATTTTGTTTTATTACATCATTTACTATATCATTTATTATATCTTGTATTACCGTATTTATTCTAATAAGCGCCACGACGGTTAATCATTTAGGGCATCTATCTTTGCGGCATTTATTAGAGTGCGGCGTTTATTTCGAATCAAACAAAATCCTCATTTCTATTCTTTTGCTATCCATCTCAAAACAATTGTATTACAACTTAGTTTTGATGCAAAACGACTTTGAACATACGGAATTCAATCTGAATGTGGTTATCGGGGATTCCCCTACCTACTTGACGTTGATTGTGGGCACTTCCCATGAAGATGCGACATTTATTAGAGTGCGGCGTTTATTTCATTTGGCATTATGTTCTTGCGGCGCCCATTAAAAAGCGGCAGTTATTGCAATTGCGTCTCTAATTATAATAAATACGGTGTATCGTTTATCATACCATTTATTATATTCTATTACATTTATTTACATGTATCAATATTTTTGTATATTCTTACTGAAAGTCAAGTGTTTCATGGCCGCCGGTATTTGTTAAGGCTCACTATGTATATATGTATGCAGCTTAATAAGAGCAGAGATAAGACGAAATGGGCAACTGAATGGTAAATATTGTATCCCCGTTAATTAGCTGGACCGCTGTTTAGGATGATGTAGTGAGAAGGTGCATATAGCAATACTACGGGAACGCGGGAATATTCAAATATACTAGGTTACTGATTTTATTTATGCAATCATTGTTTGTCTCACCTTTAAGTTAAGCAATAAACAAAAAATATACAATAAATTTACTTCAATGAACACTTTAGCGAAGTTCTTAATGCACTGTCATGTAATTAATATACAAAATTATGTAGTTTGTAATACTTTGCATGTTGTATATTGCGGTTTTATTCCCATATACACCTACTCTATTTTCTCAGAAAAAATATTACAGATTTGTTTACTACATACTTGATCTAAAAGTTGAGAAAATAAAGAAATTGGTCAATAAAAATCAAGTTTCTAATATATAATTAATTAATTAAAAAAGCACAAACACAGCACATTTCTTTAATTGGGGCCCTTGTTTCCGCACAGAAGGTACAGGTTACAGTCTATATAAAAAATGAGTATATTTAATTTTAATAATCTAAATAAACGACAGACTTACCCAAGTTAAATGAAAACAATCACTCCATTAAATAGTAAATAAAGAAAAATTAAATCAAATTCCAACTAATGCATACATATACAACAAAATCCAATAAAGTACAACTGTAAAATAAACTAATAATAATAATAAACGTGAGATAAGCAAACTATCTATAACAGGTTTCGTCAACATAAGTGAACGAACTGAACAAAGAAAACGAGATAAAACGCAAATAAATGTGAGATAACTTTCTGTGATAGTGCTCGTCAACAAAAGTGAACGAACTGAACAGAGAAAACCAAATTTGGGAACACTAGCTCCACCACAGTTCATCATCCCAAATGTTTGTACGAGATACAATTATAGATTTTTCAATAATAAAGAGGACAGAAAAGTACATATAAAATAGGCAAAAATAGGTCGTTTTTCTCTATAAAGATACCAGTCTGGATTGTCTGTGATAAGAGTGCCCTTTGAGTAGGGTAATAAAGTTAGTTGCCCAGCAGACACCACAGAGTAAAGTCGTTTCATTTTAAAGTGCAGCAACTCATACACACCGTTAGGTTCGGCAGGCGATAGATTGCCTAAATAACTTCAGTGTTCCCGACGAACACAACAACATTTTTATAACGATTGCATGATTTTCATTGCACTGGTATACATTATCATTTTATCAGTAGCAATAAAACTGGGATATGATGCGAGGTTAATGTCAATAGTTAAAAGTAAAGAAAGGTATTCCTGTCTATTTGTCTAGCTATGTTACTAAGGTCGATATTACACTATCAAAAACCTTTGACTAATGCATGGAAACCCATCTAACTATATCTAAGGTATAAAACAAACAAAAAACTATAACAAAGGTTTAAGGGTTTTACGAAAAGACCTATTAATAGGAATTTCTTTTATATGAGCAAAGTAAACTATTATATATTTTCATACCTAAGTTGTTAGTACTGATACTGGCCATAGCCATTCTGGAAACGGGTACATGTAAGTTATTCTTAGTATTATAGTTATAAATGCCTGCATTGGTTATCATGGTATGCTTATTTTTATTGACTCCAGAATATATGTATATGCAAGGCAGTAGCACTATCTTAAACCGCTCAAAAAAGGGTCGACACGACTCCATAAATATCCTCCACAAATGCTTCTAACTATTGCTTTTTGTGCAATCAAAACCTTCTGCGCCTCTATTGAGGCACTCAAAGAAAGATACCATACTGTATTCTAGAACTACTTTTGTCTAAGCCTTACAGTGATCTCCCCAGAGTTAAGTTGATTCTAGCGTTACACCCAGAAGTTTGATAGAATCAGATGACACTAAGTTGTGATCATTTAATTCGAACTTAAGTGGAGATACATTCCTTTGACGGGCATGGAAGGTCATATATTTAGTTTTTCCAAGCTCTAGGATAGTTCATTTTCGGAGAACCTCTTGCCTAAAATTTGCAGTAACTCATTTGCTAGAATCTCTACGTGTCTCTGGAGTGACTAGTACTAAAATATCATCTGCGTAAATTGATAAGTCGTTGGAAGCAAATCGGGCAGTATACAAGTAGAAGTCAATGCAGAAAACGTTCGACCACAGCTGTAGATGATTTATAGTGTTGCAAACACTGCGAAACAGACTTCAAACGGAAGTTCACACAAGAACCGTACTGCAAGATGTTCGTGGGACCGACATAACTGAGCACACAGTAAGAACATCACTTAAAAAAGTTGGTCTCAAGCCATATGTACCAATAAAAGCCCCAGGACTACAGAAACGTCATCGTGTAGCGCGATTAGAATTTGGCAGAAAACATCAAAATTGGAATTATGACCAGTGGGGACTTTGTTCGGGGACAAGAGCTGTTTCTGTATAAATTCAATTGACAGCAGGGAAATACTGTATCGGCCACAAGGAGAACAAAATGCACAATCTAATTTTACTCCTACTGTACCTTTTGGTGGAGGTTAAATCATGGTGTGAGGCGGGTATGTTTGGGGGAGTTAGTGGTCATTAATGACGGAACGTTAACTGCGGAAAGGTACGTCAGAGACATTTTGCAAAACCATGTGATATCTTTTACCCCATATATTGGAGAAAATTTCACCCTAATGCAGGAGAATGCTCGTTCACTCGTCGCCCACTGTGTAACTCAGTTTTTAAACCGAGTGGTTTTAACAACAATGGATTGAACCCGACGTCTGGGATATACTAGGTAGAAGACTTAGGTCCTGCTGTTAAAACCAGAGAAGAAGTTCTAGTTGCATTAATTAAGGATTGGGACAGATTGCCTGAAGAAATGACTGATGGTCTGATCAGAAGTAGAAGACGAATGACTACAGTTCAAAGGGCTCGTAAGGGAAACACGCGCTATTGAAGCAAACGAAAATATGCATTAAATAACTGAACAAATTCAAAGCGTACAATAAAGTCGTTTTGTTTTAAACAAGTATTTTATTCGAGTCTGATATCTACGAGTTTCTAATTTTTTTTTTTGTTTTTCAACAGCTTTCACAATTGCACCATCTTTGCAAAACAAATTCCAATTACTCAATCTAACTTTGTATAAAGAGATGAGAAATATTATCAATTTGCATATTATGGCGAAAATAATTAAATTTTATGTCTGTTCCTTTAAATTTGCCGATCTGTGTGATGTAAAACAATCCGCAGCGTTGCCTCTAATTCCATAAATTTGCAGCTTACTTAACAGTTCCATGTGCTGTACACATTCAAACACCTTTTAGATTGCAGAATATCACAAGGACCGTTCTCCGTTCTTCAATACCTTTATCATAGCAATAAAAAGAAACTAAAGCAGTGGTTGAGGATCTATTTTTCCAGAAACCATACGGCTTGGCAATAATAATATTGAGCTTATCCAAAAACGAATTAAGTCTATCTAACATGCAGTACTCCAGGATCTTAGACAAAAACAGATGTCAACGCATTATGTCTATAATTGCCCATAACTGTAAGTTTATTTATTTCTAAGAATGTCTTGAAAAACTCTATCACTGATTCACTAAGCATGCTAGAATGTACACGAAATACAAGCTGTACTCTTTCACAATAGAAGTAGGAACATCAGGATTATTTTTTAATCTATGGATACTGTATAATTCTGCCTCCGAAATAGGAAACAAAAAAAAATTGTTTGGTTGTATTATATTTTCCAAAGGGGTCACCGGAATGTCCGAAATAATATTTACAGGGGCTGACTGAAAAAAAACGATTGAATTTATTTGCTACTGCAATGGGGTCACAGTTAATCTCATTATCATAAATAACTGTTACATTATCAGTCGTCTTAATTTTGTTATGGGACCATGGGAAGAATGTATTAATTTATATAATTACTATTAAAAGCAGCTTTAGTTTGACTAATCAAGTTTTTGTCACATTTCTTCTCGGTATAACTCATTTAATTGCGGAAAATACTTTGTAATATATATACTAATATATACATATGTATATTTTGTGTAATCAACCTGTATACTTTTGTAAAAGATGGTATACCGTAACATACTTTATCAAATGTATTATAATAACTCTGTTCCAACACGCAGTTTTCTGACGGTTCCTGATCACGTGAACCAATCACAAAACATACTCAGCTCCCAATGACTCCAATCTGTTGTCCGGTTGGTCCACGTCATAACAAACAGTCAGAAAACTGTGTGTTGGAACAGAGCTAATATATCTTTGTCAAATATATGATACTGAAATACATATAAAATTTATGTTTTTTTTTCTCAATATAATAATATAATAAAACGTTCTTTTTCCAATTACATATAATATTTTACTATAATTTTGTGAATAAAATAATATTTTTGCAGAATATTACAGCAAACTTACATATATAGTTCTCACAATGAAACAGCCCAGCTTTTCACATCGATGTTAAAATCATACCAATACAACATAACATTCGGCAAATGCATAGTAATGTCAAATCTAGTGATATTTCGTCCGTATAGGACTTCTGCTATTAGAGGGTTGGCAGCTGCATAGGTAAGTTATCAACGCACATGATATTTGTCGTTTGACGTGTATTTAGTGTTGATTGTTTCGAGTGTGTTTGAATAACCATAACCTAACTATATATGTACCTATCAAAAAAGGATGATATGCTCTGGTAACCATGTTATGGATCGACGAAATGTCAAAAAACGGCTGTTTAGTTGGAGAACTATATATGCATGTATATAATACATTTGTTCGAAATATATGTATATTAACAAAACACTGACCTTAGCTGCAGACTTGAGAAAAGTTCAATACATTCCTACAGCTACAGATATTAAACTGTAGAGCAAAAAATAACTCAATGGGCATTAGATTTTTTTAGTGTATGCTTCGAAATGCAAAGAAACTCACTTATATCATTGTAGGCGAATTATATGTATTATTTTACACATTCTTTTCTCGACTCATTCAACTTGTAAGCAATATTTGAAAAATTGTTTGGATACTTCTATAGATTCCCCACATGAAATTTCCTATGGGTAATAGAGTAGTTTTAGAAAAAAATGTTTTCACATTCTTGGACTATTACATTTGAATGTTAATAAAGTAGTTAAGATCAAAGATATAATCTAGTATTGCAATAAAGCAATAATAAATAAGGTAATTCATTAATTAATTGACTAATGAAATGACAAACACCATAAAAAGCTACAAAGTGAAGTTATTAATTACATAAGTAGGTATATGCAGTACCTATTACAATTAAAATTGTTTTTTTTTGCTAAGAGGAAACAGAATCTTACCCGAAGAGGCACTAGAGGACGGCTGCATGGTCATGCCGATTGAGCAAATTTCTATATCATCGGTCCACATGGTACCGATAAATGAGCAGCGAATTCTAGGAGGGTTTTGGGGACTCGGACATCGCGCCCATAGCTCTGAGGACGGGAAACTACCGTGCCCAACGTAGGCCCACGAGCAACTGCTAACTTTCGTTACCCTGGGAGACCAATAACAAACACCCCACCATATGACGGACTGAACGTATACATCATTCGTTCGCGTCGTATTTTCATTGCTGTCGTTCCGATCGGTCGCGGTTCTCTAAACTCTTCTTCGTCGCATTCTTGCCGGGACCATGACCGCTTAGCGCGTTCAGGTTTAAGAATCGGAGAAAAAAGTCCGTTATCCCGGCCTGCGGTTCCGGACAAGGGAAATTGAAAAGCGCATGCGAAGGTTCCCGCCAGAAATTTCTTATATACCTTACAGTATCTACCTGGTCGATTTTACTAATATCGCACAAATTTAATATACTCAATGAAACATCTATAATTGGTAATAGTTATATATAGAAAAAAACAATAAATATAACTTGTGAAAATATATATTTTTTTGTTGAATCAAAACTTTTTCCGGTGTGAAGCTAGGAAAATACACATAGTTTGTGTATGTACCTATATTCACAAAACAATAAAAATTTGTTTTTAGGAACTTTGTATTAATAAGTAGATAATAATAATAATATATTATTATAATATAATAATATTTATTTAGAAAATTATTCTAATAATGTAGGACGATAAAAAAAATAATGCGGCCTAATGACTAAATATTTTAAAGCAACTAAATCATACCTTTATTCCTGAATAGTTGTTTATATTTTGACAAATAATTATGATCCAACCAAACGTCAACCTCATCGTTTTCTTGTATCAGTTCCGCCCAAACACTAGAACTTAATTTTATTACACATATGACACTAACTAAAATTAACGAACATATTATGAATATTTTGGCACACCGCGTCATAATAGTGAATAAATAGCAGTGGTATTCACATTTTGGCTATTTTACTGGATAGTCGGCGATTTGACAGATCAAATATTGTATACGGCAACCTCCTTTACTTTGTACAGTGCCATCTATTAGACATTAGAATTTAGCTATTCAGGAACAAATATTTGGTAAAGATATATATGGTCAATGGTTAGTACCATAGGCGGCCCAAAGATGTAGCCGGTATTAGGTTCTAGGACGACCAAACCAATATATATATTGACCAATTAGGAATCAGGGATCAATAGTGTTGGTTCTTCATCTGGTCGTCTAACAAATGACTACTGGCCACATATAAAATACACGCATCTGTGGGTCGGCTATGGTACTAACTATTGACAAATATCTTTATATATTTGCTAAGTATTTATGCTGAAATTCATTAAATTTTAAATTCATATTGGTTTTTCACTATATTTATTCGAATATAATATTAATCAAACAATTAATTGAATAAAATTACTGGATCAAATATTTTATGTGTCACCCTATTATGGATTATTTTGGTTATGGGTCCCCATCTACATGTCAGCACTTGCACTACTTTTGACATTTTGCTATTGACACTATTCTTCAAATTCAAAATATTATCATTGGCAACCGGTATCCATATTACAATACAAACATTTCTTTTTTAAGAAACTACTAATAAAATAAATACGATGTACAGCGAACCGAAAATAATTACTGAAAAAGAGCAAAATAGTCCATATAATGGTTATGTATCCATGGAAAATTTGATGGAGAAACTGAAAATACTCAAGTTTGACTGTGAATTCACAAGTGCGCTTAAGATGAAACCAATACACAGGTACATCTTTTAATATTGTTAATTAGGATTTATCTTGTATTACCTGTCCATTAGATACTACTTTATTGTGCCTAAAAATCCAGGGGAGCAATTTTTCATATTTACTTGTTTGTGTGCATGGTTAATACGTCAATGTGGTGATAGTTTTGAAACTCCACAAGAATCTGATGACCCAAATACAACTATATCCACTATATTAGATGCTGTTAGGGAAAAAGTAAGTTGAAACCTTCTTTGAAAAACCTTTATTTCACTTTTGCTTGTGTGTAGGGGATTGCCGTTGATTTTCCACCAAATAAATTGAAGCAAGGTGTCGGACAGCATGTAATATATATATTAAACAGTCTGGCAGATAAAGCATTGCAAATAAGTGATTTTACAATTGCCAAGTATTTATATTGAAATATTTTTCTATTACAAAATATTTATATTATTATTGTAGACCCATTGTCCAGCCTGAAAAAGAAAGTGAGACTGAGATTATAGAAGACGAATCAGAAATTGTCTTAGATAAGGTTGAAGAAGAAATGATAGCATATTATTCAGATGAATCGGATGACAACATATTCAATCTAAATGAAACTAGCATGAGTAAGATAATACCTCGCAATGAAGTTGCAATAATTAATGTTGATGAGGAGAATTGGCAGCTCGAATTAGAAAGAGTATTGCCCAGATTGAAAGTGACAATAAGAAACGATACAAGGGATTGGAGAAGTAATCTGGAACAAATGAAGCATTATCAATCTACTATTAGTCAGTGTTTCGGTGGAGCAAAGCATCAGCTAGAAAAATTACAGAAAGATATTACATTTACCTTGGAAAAGATTAATAATCGAGAGAAATATCTTAATAAGGAATTAGAGGTGGTACTGTCAGAATATAGAACACTGCAGGATCAACTATCTAAAGTTAAAGAAGTTTACCAAAATATAAGTGGTGGTGTAACAGAGAGAACGAGAGAATTAGCCAAATTAACCGATAAATTGGAAACTGTAAAACAAGAAATGGAAGAAAGGGGTAGTTCAATGACTGATGGAAGTACGTATATTACACTTGTTTCATATTGAAGGAGATGCACATTGACTTTTTTTTTTAGCGCCGTTAGTTAATATCAAGCGAGCAATATCCAAAATCAAATCAGAAATAGTGGAAATGGATGTCAGAATTGGAGTTCTGCAATGTCTCTTACTACAAATTAAAATACGGGATAAGAAGTTATTAGAGGATGACCTAGGACAATCTACTGGAATTTTATGATTATAATTTACAATACATTAGAAACCCTGGTATCTAAGGTATTTGTGATATAAACTAGTTTAATTTCCATATTTATTTATTTTTATTTTCTAAGAAAAACTTCTGCAGCTTAGTTGTTTTATAATTTTTTTCTGCTAAATGAGATATACACAGGTCCTTTCAATTTAAACAAACATACTTTCAGTTTCATTGTTTCTTCTTTTTTTCATAGTTGCAGGTTCTAACTATTGCTTCAAATAATTAGTATTTGGTTTTCAATACTTGTTTTATCATTTTAGTGTGTTTTTTATAAAGATTTTTTATAATTATACTAACTGTCCCTGGCCACGCGTTGCTGTGGCCCAGTCTGGTTAAATTAAAAAGAAAAAAAGCATGTTCTTACCTGTCACTACACCTCCCACCAAGCAATGAGTGAAGACATTGCATATTTTCAACTGTCACCCCTCTCCCCCCTCTGTAGACCTTCTTTCGTTATTTAAAAACACGGTCGCATTTGATTGCAACGTTGTGTCAACATTTCAAAGCAATTGGTGAAGAACTTTCGTATATCTTAGATTTTTCGGTGAAGAAATTGCCTATTTCTTTGTCACTCCTCTCCCCCCTCTGTAACCCCTTTATGATTATATAAAAACAGCCTCGTATTCGAATGCAACGTGTGTCAAAATTTCAAAGCAATCGGTGAAGAATTTTCGGAGATCCCTGATTTTCAACAAACGAACATTTACATTTTTATTCATATAGATAGATGGTGTAATATGTACGAAAGAAGTCACGTGGGTTGTAATATTAAGTAAACGCCCCGTATGCTATAGCAGGCATTGAGCTATATTTGTTTCTCAGCACCTACGGATGTAGTCTGTTTTGAAACAAATTTCGTGAGTGCACCAGATGTCTGAGAACTAAATTTAATTTTCACCATTAAATTGTATGATTGTTTTCGATGAGTTTTGGGACTAAAAGTGTTAATAGATTTACATAAAAGGTGGCGTTATTGTTATTCTCTATATGATAACATTATTTCTATATAGATTTAACTGGTACTGGAAATATGTGACTCAAATGATTGTTAATTGTATTATTCATAATATGTGATATGTTTTGATTTGATGTAGCTACTTGTTTCGCTTATCGAGTAGAATATTTATGAATAGGAATGTTAATTTGTTATTGGAAAACATGTTGTGTTGTTAATTAGTTATTAATCATAAATAACTTTCTTTACACATTTCTGATTTTCATTTATTTAGAAGAAAAATTTAGAACAATACACAGATTTTAAATTTCATTTCTTTGTTCCCAAACATATGAATTTGAGAAAGCTATAGGACTTTTCTGTAAAATTAAGCGCCATCTAATTTACAGTACGTGTACTGAGGCCCGTACGGGGAGACCTAATCTCAATCGGTACGTATTTGCAAGATGGTATCGTCTAGCCGGCAGTGTTGATGTTGGTTTCTTGGTTGGGGAATAAATTCGGTCGCGAGCGGCGAGTTACAACTGATAAGTCGATAAATAAGCACGCAACTGGTGACACGGGTAACGAAGGCGCGCTGAACTGTTAGTGCCACTGACGATGTTAGAGTAGGGGAGCAGGGTTAATATAAACAGGGTGCGATGAGTGTAGTGTAAAGGGGGTGTTTTTTTACCACCATGGCTGGCCGGGGCAGCTCACAATCTGGGGCTGTCAAAAACGCGGTCGCGCTGAGACCCGTCGAGGTACCAGAGCCTCTTCAGAAGGGAGAAAAATTTATTAAATGGGACGAGGTAAGTTTGAATGATAATCCCACTAAAACAAAAATAAACATTGTCATTAACGGGCAATTAGCGAGTGTTATCAAGAATTACAAGAGAGAAAACCGAGAACGGTATCAAATACAATTTTTATTCACCTAATAGCACATTAATTTTAAATCGGCGCTAAATGTTGAGTATCATACGTTTTCTTAACAGATATCACATTATCAATTTTACAAAGATTCAACACTGGCAATTAAGATAATATAATTAGATGTTTTATATATTTAGTATGTTGAACATATTCGAGGAAGACAGATTTACGTACTCATAATGTTCAGGATACTATATATCTTTTCGTATCTGGATCCGGATATTGTAGTAAAGGAGATTCCAAACATCGGAAGGCCGTTTCGGAATCTCAAGCATGTGTCTTTCGCACACGTAAATAAATAAAAGTGGCATTTAACTCGCGATTATGGCAGCATGTTTTATTTATACCAACAGTTATATTCCCTTAACTGGTATCGGTGTGTATTTTTAGAAGATTTCTACGCCATCCGTGTTCGTGAATTAACACAAATATTAAAAGAAAAAACCGCGTCGTCTAATTTCGTATTCACTTTAATAAAATTCCTAAATAAATATTTGATATACCTATCTCTTTTTATCCATGGAATTAATTAATAGAAAGACTTGTTTACAAAAGAAAACTAGGTATTTTAGTAATTCTTCCTTAACTGCTCCTCTGTAGCTAATAGATTAATTATTATTATTTTTTTTATTCATCTTATATTTGTGACAGTTTATTCTTGGGGTAGTTATTGTAGTATATTTTCTATCAGATTTGATATCAGTAAAGATTAAGGTATTTAGGTATCTCAAATGATTAGTTTTTCTATAGAATATCTTACCTAGCGTTTCCTTTAAACATTTTCCCAGATATCTATTACTGCTGTTACTATTGATCATTTTAATTGCAGTTAAGTAATCGAAGAATCGTTACAAACTGCAGTAGGTCATTTCAAACACCAATCATATAAAGGCAATAACAAACAAAAAAAAAACTATACGAGGGTAGCGTCGAAAATCTTTAGCTGTCCAAAGATAGATAGATGTTTTTATCGTTTGCCAAGGTATTTTTCCTATTATAAAAGAATACAGTTGTTTGTCCCTCAAATAATACTGAGCAACAAGTCTTTGTGAAAACCTATTCAAAAAGCAAAAACCTATTTAACCCAATTGTTTCTTTTTTTTTGATTTCTGAGTTAAGAATTCTAGATACTATCTAGTTGGTACTGCTAATTATTGTTTGATTTTGTAGTGAAATTATTGCCGCAGAATCCTAATGAAAGAAAATAGTACCAGTTTTTTGCGGATATCTCGCTTTTTTGGCAGTTCCTCGTTTTATTAATCTAATTATACTATACTTTATTTAAACTAAACACTATATATAATATACACCATATATGTACAGACTGAAGTCCATTCATTTTAAGAATATAGTAGACAGCGCTGCAATTAACTGGATTAAATAATGGCGGATAATTTGAAAGTAAAAAAGATAGATAGATATGTATTTATTAAGTGTAATGTAACATTACATGAAATGTCAACATTTAGTAGATCTGTATAAAGCGTATAGAACACATAAAATATTTAGAAAAATATAGGCAAATGTAAGATTATATAGAAAGTATAACACAAGGACAGAGTAGATAAACATCAGTAACAAACAAACATATACAAAATTATGGTACAATTAAGAATTCATCAATCGTGTGGAAAGCGTTATTCAGCAAGCCTCTTTTCAGTCTTGGAGCGAACTGACTTTTGTAATGTATACTTTTATGTTCATTTCAGTTTATTTAATCCAAGCAAAATAAATGGAAACAATTTTATTTTAGATATATTCTATATGTTATCGTAAATCACGTATTCAAACATACTTTGGAATAAAATGGACTTCTATGAGACAGTTTAATAGATATGTTTTAAAGTAGCTACAATTATCACAATTATAGAAACATGACCAAATTACTTCAGATATCTTTTTTTATGTTGATAATTTTCTATGACGATCCAGTATTAGCGGTAATAATAATTTCTACCATGTTCTCCAGCTCGTACATCTTACTTTCTTCCGCAATGGTGTGTTTCATGGAATTTGTCCATGCTTCTGCAGTTACGAGTTGGAGTCCTTCAATTAATAATTCATTTACCTTAGGTAATTTAGAAGTTTTGTTATGTGCAGCTACAGATTCCTTCACTTGAACCCATACCCCTTCTATCGGATGTAAATTGCAATGATATGGTGGCAATCTTAAAATTGTACGACCAGTTTCTGCTACCATCTCAACCGAGGAAATTTGACAACTGACATTACAAAAACGTAGCGATCAGTAATATTTTATTTTCTCCAACATTATATTCGTCTGCACAGACAGCTCTTTTCGTCGTGTGTAAATTTGCTTTACGTATTAGCCAATAGCAAACGTCCAAAATATAAGCCTAGCTTTCTCAATATACACTATACAGGCGGTCTGGTTAAGGTCGTCCACTGGCAATTATTTTAACTTTCCAAAATGACCACCAGTGGGCGTAACTTTCACATGAATAAAAAAAACTTCATTTTACCTTTAAGCCCAAGATAAATGTAAGTCGTAACTTCTTCTTCTTAAATGATTTTAACGCTTCTGGGCCCAGTAGACTGAGAATTTTACAAGGAATTGAATCATACGTAGTAGTGAATTGTAAGCTTCCAGAATAATAAAGGTATTAAACATAGATTGCTGGGAGTAATTCTTTTATTTTAGTTTTTAGGGACTGCCTAAGTAATTTAAGTTGGTTTGTAATTAAATTTCCATCGCACAGTTCAATAAATTCTTTTATTTCATTATTGATTTGACAGTACGATTGCGGCCACCGAAATGTGCACGAATTTTTTTTATAGTTTGATTTGTACTTTAAGTAATAGACGTCCTTTAAACGTTATCAAAATTTCAATATTATTTGCTTATGTCAAAAAATTTTTTTCAGAAAAAACTGTGTTTTGTGAAAAATGCCAAGACACCTTTCGGGAGAGCAAACAGCCACAACCATTGCGAAATTATAAGACAACTGGTTGTTAGCTGCAGATTTAAACGTAAGCAAAAGTTGCATATTTCAATTGAAAGAACGTTGGCAGGAAAATAGCCTGCAACGACCGCTTAGGATAGGAATTGGAAGAGTTTCTGAAACTCATGAAGATGAAGATTCGGTAAATTTTATCAGACAGAATCCATTTTCTAAAGCAGTAATAGTTCGTGAGGAAACTCATTTTCCGGGTTCCGTTAGAACGGCAAGGCGTCGAATTAAACGGAGCTGTTTGAACAATTATGCAGCTGCGAAAAAACCATATTTGACTGATGAAAACAAAGTAAACCGACTACAATTTACTAATCAGTTTTTAAATGCCGATGAAGAGTTTTGGAGTTTTGTAGTTTTTTCAGACGAAAAATGTTTTCAATCTTGTAATAATAGCAAATTACGCCTTTATAGACCAAGAAATCGTAGATTTGAGAAAAATTACACTCATTCAACAGTAAGTTCTGGCCGCTTTTCGGTTAATTTTTGGGGATGGATAAATGTTCATGGACCTGGAGTATGCTGGAAAATAGATGGACGTTTAACCGGGGAACACTATAGCGAAATATCGGAAAATGTTGTGTTACCATCCGTGAGGACTACTTTTCCCAATAATTTCGTTTTTCAACAGGCAAGAAAAATAATTTAATTTTGTGCTTAAGAATAAAATTACATTTTTTTCTGTCTCAGGACAATTGCCCAATTCACACTGCAAGGATTGTAAGACAATGGATGGATGAAAATGGCATTGATTTACTACCTTGGCCTTCGAGAAGCCCGGATTTAAATCTGATTGAAAACATCTGGGGAAATACAAAGAAAAATAATTCTGCAGATTTTATGCCGAGAAATGCGGGGGAACTTCAGGGCACTGTTGAAAATGCTTGGGAGAACCCAGGAGAACCTTATTGAGGAACATGACATGAGGACACTAATTTTGTCTATGAGAAGACGGCTTGTGATTGCAGCTAACTATAAGTTATTAAAAAAAAACGTTGATTTTTAAGATTTAAGAATTGCTTGGTTTTTACTTTTTTGAATAAATTTTTTTTTAACTAATTTCAATTTAGCATTGCGTCTATTATTACCATTTTGTTATATTTGATATATGTGTATTTTACAAAATAAAAAAAAGTTGCTCCCTTCACGAAAGTCACTGGATAAAGCCAAATTCAATCTACGGAAAAATAGGGAAATTTGTCTCAAGTATCGTGCACATTTCGGTGACCGCAATTGTACCAACGTACTCACATTTTTTTAAAATTCGTTGCATACATTGATTTCCTTTTTTCAAGGGATATTTAATGTTTTCAATTTTCCAGTAAAGCATTTTTTTTTTAATTTTCATTAAGTGGGTATGCACAAACACGAAGGAATAATTGAATAAGTATTTGAAGAAAACCGTATCGCACGAAGCAATGAGCACCTCCCGTTATAATTAATATAAGAGTTCCAAGTTTCCAAATAGAAATGTTAAAATATTAGTGCCACTTGTAATTAAGCTATTTTAGGCGCGCATTATTAAATTTGTAAAATGTTTTAAAACTGCAGTTCTTGTTTCACGAGAATATGCTCTGAATTATCCCGAAGGGGGACATTATTCCCGTATTGTGGAGCCGCATAAAAGACATTCTATCATAAAAAGCCAACTACACGTGAAAACATGATCGAGAGAATCACAAATGCCATAAATTTCTGCTTCTGAAGTGACTGTGCTCTTTAGTAATCGACATGTAAACATGTGTATGATAAAAATGGTGAACATATTGAACATTTACATTTACAAGATTATTTTTCATTGGTTTATGTTTGATTAATAGTATTTTAATTAACTTTATTAATATTTAATGTTACAAAAGACAAATAATAAAATTTAACCAGACAGCCTTGTATATAATATACAGCGCTGGCCATTTCTAAACTTGAAAGCCGTCTATAAGTAATATATTTCATCAAGCAGCGATGTCATATCGCGGATCTCAATCGCAATCTCCCGAATGCAGTCGTGCTGCAATGCACCCCACCATGGAATAGTAGTTCTAGCAGTTTCAGTAGCTTAGTATGCTCGTAACAGCGGTAATTCGCGCATACCATTATGTTGATGTTACTCGAGTGTCTTTTACTTTGATTTTTCTTTTTCGGAATTTATAAATTTAATTTACAACATTATTTTCTCTTTATTTACATTATTACCTTAGAAATCCATTAAATTAAATTCATTATTTTGGTTTCTTTGACATAATTTTATAATAGAATGATTTTCACTACCGAGGAAAGGGTCCAGATAATTAGATGGTATTACTCTGGTAGTACAGCAGAGAAAGTGGTCGGTCGTTTTATATTTTCGTATATTTCGTTATATTCGTTTTTCGTTCACTTCAATGTCGAATGTGTCCTGGTATTTACGATAATATTTCAGCTTCTATAGAAATCCTTTTTTCTATTTTTTAAATTATCCGCTATTATTAAATTTTTAGTTTGCTGTTGCGCATTAAAAGCGTGTGCCTAATGCATTCCTGCCTCTAAATATAGTATTGTCCATTTTTGGTTTCCTTGTGCTACAATATTATTCAATCTTGAAACGTTTTAAAACACTA
>JARFOC010045054.1:0-22293 GCA_031763485.1 Osmoderma eremita | reverse complement strand
TCGATAATCGCTCGATAGCCGTTCAGAAACCCGTTTTGCTTATTTTCTGTCACTTATCGGTCCGATAACTTTGTCGATTCGATAATTTTGCTTTCAGAAACCGGGCATTAGTGAGAAATGTCTGTTTATTTAGAAGTAATTTTCAAAGTTAATAAATTTTTACAAAACTTATGTAAAAAAAAAACAATAACAATCAACATGTGACAATGAGTGCAATGTCAGTACCCTGTGGGACCTCCACGAGTGTTGACTACCTTTCTGCACCAGTTTGGCATACTCATAATCAAGTGGTCTGGCTAGACTAGATTTTGACGCAGTATCCCATACGTGTTCTACGGGATTTAAATCAGGTGATTGCGCCGGTCATGGCAAAACATTACTTTCGAGGTTTTGAAGAAATACACGAATGATATGCAGACGCTCATTATCGTGCATTAGGTGCAAATTTTCACCAATTCTTCCAGTATATGGTAGCACAACGTTTTGAAGGATAATGTCCCGATAGTCGATGGTGTTTAAATATCGATCCAAGAGAACGAGGTCAGTTTTCCACCAAGAGATATTCCACCCCGTACCATTACACTACCTCCTTGGAAGCTGTGAACAGTTTGCGATGTAGCTAATCGTTCGGCATTCCCGGGGCGTCTCCAGACTTTCGTTCTTCTTGTATCTGGTCGCAAACCAAACTGGGATTCGTAGGAAAACAAAACAGATGCCCAGTACTGTTGATCCCAATTTAAATATTGCAGCGCCCATTCTAATCCTCTTCAGCGATTTCGTCTTGACAAAGCAGGAACTCTCAGAGGACGACGGGCATTAAGACTATTTGCATGGGGTCTATTCCTTACTGTTTCATAGCTTATTAATACATCATGGGTGTTGTAAAGTCGAATCACTAATTCTGTCGTGGTAATGTTGCGGTTTCTTAATGCACAAAGTCTCAAGTACTTGTCATGAATTGGTCGAGTTGCTCTTGCGCGTCCTGTATAACGTTCACGCACATCAATGGTTTGCTGATATCTCAACCCCAAACGATTGATGACACTTTTTGAGGTGTTGAGAGGATCTGCAACGGCCTTTTGAGCATTCCAAGCTATTGTAATAGCTTTTAATTGCGTATCACGGTGTAAATAATGTCTCTCCATCGGCAATTAATACTAGAGAAACTGGACAAGAAAAGCGATCACAAAATAAACACAAAAATCTCAGGATGACAGATCAAAAATCTTACATTTTTTTCTAATTTCCACTGATTTTCCAGTTAATAAGACCTTATTGTCACTTAAACTATCGAAACACCAGCAGCCAACTGTATTAACGTTTAAGATGCCATTACAAATCTTTGGTTATAGATGGCTCGTAAACTACTAGCAAATAAAGCCTTGTCTCTTAGATTATTTTGATGTGTGTATATTAATGATATTTATTTATCAAATGACAGGCGAAATTCTATCGCAATTTAGTCCACAAATCTGCTGCATTTATCCCCCACAATTCGCCCTCTCGGGCTTTGTTCAACTCGATTCTTTCAGCTTTATCATTAATACAAAAATATTATATTTACAGAAGTTGATAGAGAGCATACAAATACGAACATATTTCCATTTCACTCTCTTACTACATTCGCAATGCAAAAAATTAACGTCATCCGGATATCACCATAATAATAGCAAACGCGATGACATTTGCGACCTTATTCCAAGTACATAGTGCGATTTATCCCGACCTCAAAATAACCGTCATGTTTTCGCATTTTTCTCCGGCGAATTCCTTGCGAAATATCTGTTGGTGTGTCGCCTGATGCTCTTTTGGCACGCACACCAGACCTCTGAATCTCGATTGTGAATGGAAACGAAATTTCGAAACTTTTTTTTTGTAGTCAACAGACAAAATAAGTCGTTTTGTTAACGTCTATTTTAAAGTGCATATTTGAGAAAATTTCGAAGCATACGAAGGATAAACGTCCCACAAATGCAGCATGTGATTTAGTAATTTATGCATTGGCAAACGCGGGAAATTTAATCTCTGTAAAGGGCATCGGCGGTTATTCTAATCGCTCTCCCATTGTTAAACGAGAGGTGTGGAAACGCCGTGTAAGTCGAACTTCATCGACTCCTCACGAAATGGCGGAAGAAATGCGAAGAAGTGCCATAAAGGGAAATCGTGATAGTGCACAGGCGAGTTGTAAGTCGATGCCATTTAACATGCGTCGCGACCTTATAGCAAAAAAAAAGGAATTGCAAAAAGCTGTGGATCCACTTCTTATGACATCGGCCTCATCTGCAAGTCACGACTTCAACGTTAGGGGATTAATTGAAATTGAGAGATAAAAAACCGTCGTCCATAAATTATAGACAGAATTATATATAAAAGAAAATCATCTTGAATCCTTTACAATTGATACTCGGACTGGTAAAGATTACAAATTTCATCTATCATTACGGTTCCTCTATTCTTATTCTGCTTTTCCATAAAATTCTGTCTTGACTTATAGTCTGGCAAATATTCCGTGAAAATTGCGCATTAGCAAAAGAGGCGGGGCTAAGCTGTTACGCTTAAGTCAGAATCTCGTGAAATTGATGCACTCATAAGAGGGGCCGGCGCAAAGACAATTGCATTGCTGATTTTTGTTGCTCTGATAATAAAAGTGCAACACAGCTTATTTCAGTATTCGTTACAGTGTCAGCCAAAAGGCAACGTACCTTAATTAATTTAGGCAGACGTGTCATTAGTGCACAAAGTCGCTAAATTATTGCTAATGTTATTACATATTTAAGTGATCGTTTTCCAGAAGAAAGTTTAGCCATTTTAAAATCGGAAAATGCGAAGGCTACGTGGGGTGTGTCTTTATGGACAATTTATGGGATTGTGGGTGAAAAAATGATAGTACAAAGTCGTGAATGGGCCAAATATCGTTCTCCAAGGAAACATATAAATATTCCTAAGCGTATAATTGAGATTAAGCAAAGTTTAAGGAATAGAAACGTAAACTGTAAACTGATTAGGGTTACTAAGTGGCTAATAAGAAAACCAGAAGCAGTGTTATAAGTAAAAACATGAAGTCGGAAACGTTCAACATTAACCAGGGAGTACGGCAGGGAGGAAGTCTAAGTCCACTACTATTCATCGCTTTTATGGATGATTTAATAAAAGAAACTGAACGGATGACAAAACAACTAAATGTAGGCCATAGGAATCTTGAAAGAGTAGACATCACAGAGTGCATTTTTGTAAACGATATACCAATCTTTGCAGGGAGGGAAAAGACGTGGAGCTAAATTTAAATGTTTGGAACAAAGTATTGAAAAGAAATGGGATGAAAAGGAATAAAGCAAAAACAAGTCATGGCCATATATAGGAATGTAAACACAAATTCAAATTAAAGTCGATGAGGAAAGAATAGAACAAGTCAAAAGTTTTGAATATCTGGGAACAATTATAGAAGAGACAGGAAATCGAACTGACTAAGAGAAAAGAGAAGACCAATATAGTATACCAAGCAATGAGAAAACGGCTTATAAATAAAAAAGAAGAAAGCAAACAAACGAAAATGAAAGTTTACAACGCCATTTATAGACTCATCATTACATTCGGTTGTGGATCGTGTGTTTTAACGCAAAAAGAAGATGATACGCGCTGCAGAAATGAGGTATTTACGAAAAGTTCAAGGGATTACTAGAGTCGATAGAGTTAGAAATCAAGACAACAGAGAAAAACTAGAAATAGAAGTAGTAGAAAGTTACATAGAGCGTAGACAACTATAAACACTTGCAGAGGCTAGGACATAATGCACCAGTTAAAAGAATTCGGGAAGCTAGAGTGACTGGGAGGAGGAAGAGAGGGCGACCCAAGCAGACGTCTTACGAAGAAAAGGAAAAACGTTGTTGGCAGCGAAGAATATGGCAGTGGACAGAAAGAATCCGAACAATTTTATCCAGAGTTGAAGCAAAGCTGACCTTACACTCTTGTGGGTAAGATGATTTTGACGGTCGATAAGGCGATTTTAAAAATTTAAATTTCCGTATAACGGGAGAGGAATCTGCCTACACTAAGTCGTATTTTACCCAAGTTTAAAGATGTCAGCGGCCGCAACGGAAATCGAGGTTCTACGTAAAATTATGCAGGGTATTGGTTTTCGTTGGAGAAAAACACAATCCAATAGAAAGATATTGATGGAGCGTCATATTAGACTCCACGGAACGGATTATTTGCGAGATATCAGGAAATTTCGACGGGACGGAAGACCCATCGTTTATATGAATGACACGTAGCTATATCCATGCCTCACACACAACAGCGAAAAATTGGAATAACAAATCTCTTGAGGGATTAAAGGAACGCATAGCAAAAGGCAGGGAATGATAATAGTGAACGCCAGTAATGAGAACGGTTAATTCGTCCTTTTTATTTAAATCGAGTACTAACACAGCGGACTATCTTGTCGAAATGAATTGCACGAATTATGTGAAGTGGTTGCAAAAAAAACTAATATATAATTTGCCACAGCGTACTGTATTAGTGATAAACAATGCGCCTTATCGATTTTCCTTTTTTGCGGCTTATCAAAAGGTGCACAAAGACAAATGTGGTACTACTGCTTTCACGAAGCAGGAAATGTAGGACTGGTTACAGGAGGTTTACGCTTTGAAAGTACTTTACTCAAAAGTGAGCTGTATCGATTAATTTTATTAAATAAACGGGTATGAAAAATGTATATCATAGATGAGATTATAAGGCAACACAATCACAATGTTCTACGATTGTCCCCTTAACACCCAGATTTAAATCCGATTGAACTGTTGTGGGAGGCATGAAACAATACGTGGCGAAGAAGAATATCCGTTTTCGACAAGCCGACGTGAAAGAATTGTGTGAGGAATTTTTCAGAGACTTTCCTGTGGCAGAATGAGGGCAAGGTTATGCTCGCGCTAGAAAATGAGAAGAAGCACTCATTGGGCCAGAGGGAAATATCGATGGCGTTCTTGATGAGTTTATTATTAATTTGGGGAATTATTCCAACGATGATACTTCAAGTGATGATTTTTTTTCTGGCGAATTTTTGTTTAGGCGTTTAGGTTTATCTATATAAACACCCTTTGAAATTATATCATATTTTCTATAAGATACCTCTTTTTTTAGGGTTTGGAATCGCGTTTTCTTCGACGAAGTCAAGGGGAGATCAGCCAACATCAAGAGACGACCCATACTTATCGCCGCTGGCACGCTGAAATTGCAGTATTAAGACAATCTAGCTTCGAGGTAACCACTGCCACCCTGAAGGCTAATATCAACGTAAACAATCAGAAATCGTTTATATCGTTCTGGTTCACAATCCCGAAAACTGTTGGTTAGTATTCCTCTTAATGCAGAACATAGAAAGGCCCGTAGAATGTGGGTTAATGAGGATATAAATTGTGGTCATAATTATGGGGGTGAATATTATTCAGAATTACGTTACAGCCAGATAATAGACGTATTCTGATTTGACGTTAAGTCGGCACACGCAATAACCCACATATTGTCAAGGAAAGGCCTTCCTGTGAGGGTGGTGGTATATTTCGTAGAAAATTGAGCTGGCTACAGATCTTCTGAATGAAATTCTACCTTATTGTTCTTCCGTTTGCAGCAGCATTGAGAAAGCAATTCATTTTTATGCACAGTAATGCTTGTCCCCATCTAGAAAACATCGTGAACTACTAGTTGCACGAAGTTGGTATAGAAAGAATGGAGTGGTCAGCCAATTCTCCAGACGGTAATCTAATGGAACACGCTTGGGATGCTATGGACAGATGTGTTGCTTCACGAAATATGCTACCATATTGCCACAATTTGTTATCAGGGTGCAATGGGTGATTCCCTAACAATTATTCAACACCATAGTTCAGCCCATGACACCAAGATGCCAAGTATTTTCATCTGTCGCATAAAAACTTGTACAAGCAAATTTAAAACACAATAATGTGCTCGGATACTTACGTACAAACATTGAAACTAAAATACTGAAACTAAAAAGTATGTGAAATCCTTTTTTACCAATTTTGTATGATCAAGTATTTACGATTGGTCCATTGAAATGTCAAATTACACCAGTGATTAAAAATGACAAAAAACGAATTAACCGTCGTTGTTAATTGTTCTTTATTTCCTTAAATATCTCTGTTTTTCTCGATCAGAAAACAATTGAAGCAAATACCATCAAGATAAATAAAGTAAGACTTTCAAACGTCATACGGGAAATTATTCGTCAGGCATAAATAACATCCGCTTTTCCATCAAATCCGAACCTTCGGACTCCCACACTGGCATCATTTCAGTCAAGTCGACATAAAAAGTTGATTCTTCGACATCGTTAAAAATCCTGCATCGGACCAGCGTGGAGAGAAGGAGAAACTGCGAGCAATTTTTAATGGGGTTCAAGGGGACAGTAAATAATGAACTGTCTCGCTGTCTCGTTCGTATTTTTCTCTAATTAAACTTCAGTGGAGTAAAATCATTTATAAAACGCGCTCAGATTAATCGGAGACGACGGAGTGAATGGCCCATTGTTTGTAATAATAACGACCCATAAGATATAGATAGAGAGGAAGAGAGGGCAGAAAGAAATGCCGCGACTTCGAGAGTGCTGCTGTTGCTCCTTCTGGCCATACCGTTCCTTCTTGAAGCGCCTTCCGTACACAACAGTCGCTATTGTGGAAGAGTTCGCTCGCGAGCAGTTTTTAATTGTACAGAGATATCAGTAAAACGTCAAGATAAGCCTTATATATAGTTGTTCCATGAATAATGGAGTTTGATAGCTACGAGATAGCTTTTGTCGATCCATACATAAATGGAAACGTATGAACACCTTAGTGATCTAGCATTAACGCGTGATTTGGCAACCCAGTACGTCTGGAACATATATAGAAATTGCTATTAAAGGTGCCCCTTTTAACGCATTCTTTGCGGGGAAACGAGTTAAGCGGCCTGCACAATAGTATCGCCCGCATAGAATGTGTTAATATAAAAATACTTCAAGCAAAAAAAACAAACACAAAGAGATAATTTTCTTCCACATACACAATAAAACAAAATACTTGTTATTGATTACTATTTTCTTATATTTACTTATGAAGTTGCCTTTTTATTAATAATACTACAAATTACACGCAATATCATTGTAATATATCTTAATATATTCCCAACAATTAATACAATTAGAGCTTTTGGAATGGCAACAAAGGTAAATAAAATTAAGATAGTTTCTAGAATTTAGTGCCGATAAAGCATTAGGATCCTCTTAAACGTTCTGATTTTGAGAAAATCAGCATTACACATTTCGCTATTAAGTGCGATTTCTTTTATTGTCACTGTGTTTTACGAACATAATGGAATAAAAATTATTTTTTACGTTCAACTTGGACGATAGTAAATAATGAAGTAAATAAATCATGACTTAACCGAACTGAGGGCCGATTTTACAAACACAGAATAAACCTAGTATAACGTTATTCGTAGATCAAGGTCGGGTTACTCCATTAAGTTGATATAAGTTTATTCCATGGAATAGTTATAATAATAATATGACTATACATTTTTAAAAGAATAAAAGTCCCTCCAGTTAGGAGTTTAAAGATCCATAACTCATGGTGGATCAATACATTATGTTATGAATGTTGTTCCTCTATAAGCTGTTGTGTGTTTTTGCCTCCTTCACAATCTTCTGTCATGTTTTCCTTTCCAGTAGTCTCACCCTCCAGTCAGTAACTTTTCATCTTTCTCCGATCCCCGGTAACCTGGTCTTGTCATCTTGCTTTGAACCTCCCTCTTGCTCTTTCTTTCGTTTGCTTCCATTATGTAATCCTCTTTATCCTTTTCTTTTCTGTAGATGCGGCCAAACCATCTTATCCTTTGCGCCTTTATTGCCTTAACTATGTATTCGTTTCTTATTTTTACTTTTATTTCTTGGTTGGTTAACCTTTTTATATCTCCACTTGGTGTTTTGGTGGATCCATGGATTTTCCTTTCACAAACTCTTAGACTCACCTCCTCTTTACTTGTCAGGCACATTACTTCAGAAGCATACATAACTGCTGGTCTTATAGCAGCCTTATATATCTTCATCTTCGTGTTTGTGCTTATACTCTTATTTAGCATATAGGTTTTGTAATGGTAGTTGGTTCGGTGTCCTGTTTGTATTGTCTGAGTTAATTCCATAGTTCCCTCATTGTTGCCTTTCACGATTATTCCGAAGTATTTAGCACTATTGGTGACAAATACATAATCTGCTATGTTATCAGTCTTTGGGTGAAATCTGTGTCTGGAGCAAATTAACATTTTCGTTTTATCTTTATGAATTTGTAGTCCTCTCTTTTTTGTCTCCTTCTCTAGTCTAGTAAAGCTGGTTTTCATTCCTATCCCGAGCTATTATAGCGATGCTAACATCTGTGTTTGACCACAGAATAATTATTTGGAAATAATTATTCTAGTGTTTATACTGTCATTACTAAACCGGCCCTAACTAATGTAAGATAAGGAACAACTTATTCTGTAACTACATCCTTACAATCTAAAAAAATTGTTGGCAGTTAAATGCCTACTCCATATTTTATAAATAATAATAAATAATCACAGCAATTTGAGATATTAAAAAAAAACTGGTGGGTGAAAATATATAGTATAGGCAATTTTTTAAAGTATTAAAGGAACAAGCAAGTGAAACCAAACTCAAAAGTAAACCAATCGAAACCAATATTAGAATGCCGCAATAGTAGGTACCTGCACCTGACTACCTTTTCTTATTGTTCGAATGGTTCTTCTAGCAGGTTACTATATTATTCTAGTGTGTTGTACCGATATCCTACAGGAAGCTTGTGTCTATAGAAATGTACGTGCCTATTACGCTCTTCATGGTTAATATTATCATAATGGTACACTACAATTCTGAACAAGAAATTTGATTTAAACTTCGGTTAAGGATTTAGTTATCCTTAGCCCCGTGCGGTCGCAAATTTACTACAACACTTTTCCTTAAATCATTTAAGCGCTAAAGTAGTTACAATCTGGAAAGGAAGGAATGCAAATTTCTACCAACAGATGTTTTCTCCTCTACGATCGTTGTAATGAATCGCAATTCATAAATTATACTTAATATCCTAATGTTAATTAAACAAACAAAAACACCTGAAAAAAACGCAGATTTTGTAAACTTAAAAAATAGACGTAGAATAAACGTTTACTTATAGCTGAATTATCACAATAAATTTGTAATTCAAATGATAGGCAACGAGGCACCATCAGCTAGCAGCTTTCGACACTAAAAATACCACACGATTATACACGATATCATGAATATTAATGGAATTAATAATCGGTGTACTTGAGGTCGTACGAAGATTAAAATATGCTGCCGCGATTTACTAGGAATGACAGTTAACGACGTCATATCTTTACTGGAAAGCGATTAAATATTCAAATGGGATTGTGGTCCTATGTAAATTTACGTGTGCTGTGTGGCTTCACATTAAAACATAAGTGCGCAGGTAGCAGCATCAAAAAAGACCAACTGATTTAAATAAGAAGTCCATAGGTTGGTATTTGATGTACTCGTCGTGTCCTATGCCAATTGCCATGCCTTTTGCGGCGATCATCGTATGGAAATCACTGAATTGCTTAATTCATGTTTAGCAAAAGTTCAAAGGTGAACTAAGTATTTTCGTGAAAAAAATAAAAATAAGACAATGTCAAGAAATTTAATTAGAAAATTCGTAAAAGTCAAAGATATCCTCACTACCGACCAATTATTAACCAGACGCCTTCAATACCAACTATGAAATATAACTGCAATACAATTAGGTACTTAAATACTTACTCAATGCCTTATAAATTATACTACAACATGATATTAGCTTTGTTCGAACTGGACTCGCTACTCCATCTGACAGTCAGCGAGTCCAGATGGAACAAAGTCATTATTTATTTCTACATCTAACCGTAACACTGTTTACTACACAAAGTAGCCTAGGTCAAACAACATTTACCCTACAAACCGCTGTGTGATATTGTTACAACCATTCGTAAAAAAATGAAAAAGATGTACATGCCGTTTTCTTAATTGGAGGAGTGAATTCACTTCAATCGTGTGACGTAGTCCAGATTAATTTGAAATTTTTGAGCCCGCATCACAACAAACAATAGTGCAATAAAACCCCGCCGCCATATTTGCTTAGCAGCTATTTCAGCTGTTAAATATCTTCCACGTTGTAAATCACATTGTACATACCTCATTTATAGCTGCGTCCATAAATTCGCCAACAAGCTAGTTCAAAGTGAATAAAACGGAAATTTTTCTATTGTAATATGAGATCACTACGTCACTGCTCGGATTTTTAAAATAATTGCAACACGGATTTCCCTCAGTGTGCTTGATTAACAAAAGCTATAATATTTAAAACGTTTTACTCCATGATTAACACTGATGCAACGAAAAAGTTATCTAAATGTAAACGTGTAACAAATAATATTATTATGTAGGTATGTCTATTATTTTATGTTTAAAACATCAATTTCAATGGGATAATAAATAACCCCATTATCTTTCGAGTATTGTGCCTTAAATATGAACATCATGACCGTAAAATGGGACAATTAAAGCTGATAATGTGTTATGGATAAGTTTAATAGTTACACGTTGTTAAGTTAATTATACCAGGTAATTTTTCAAAAACTAAGACACAAATTGTTTTATTAAGGCCTGAATTATTTTATTACAGCATATATATTTGAATTATTACACAATTTTTTTCACCTATATTAATGGAAATTCTTGGATGGAACCCCTTAAATACAGATACTTTTCAAAGCTTTGGGAGTTAATAAAATATTTATTATTGCTTCGTCGATCTGAAGTAATCTTCATTGGTTGGCTTTGAAAACGTATGTGTGTGTGCTTGCTACTAATACACTGAAAAACCTATTTGGTTGAGACAACAAAATCTAAGTTCAAACAGTTGGAACAAACAAAACTTTGTTTCAATTATACATTTACTACAAACAATATATTTGTTTGTCCATAATTTAACCAAAGATTTAGTTATCTCAACCAATTAGATTTCTCATTGCACGCTTGCGAGAAGTGTCACAAAATTAACATTAAATTGACAAAATTGAAAGCTGTTGCTATCATTAAGCTGATCACCGAGCAATTATCGGTTGTTATTTCCATGAAGAATGCGCCACCCCGAAGGACCAAAAACTAAAGAATCGACTGAATGAGGTTTAGCCCAAGCCGTACCCCAGTGTTTTACATAAAAAGCATTATGTTTCGATACTGCCTCAAAGATGTAATGCAGCACTAGTTTTACTGAAGCAAAAACTGCAGAGATTTTTTTGAAGCTATTAGGAATTTTAGCCAAGTCCTGACATACAGCTATACGAAAGTTCAAAGAAAATGTGGTGCAGTGAAGCATTAAAAATTATATGCAAATTTAAAGTATAATAGAGTTGATACTCAAAATTTTGTAAGAAGCAAATAAGCGTCGATCCAAACATGAGGACAAATAACTTCTCGAACTGACGGCAATATTTTTTCAAAGGCCAACAGAAGAAAATAAAAATCATAGTAGTATGAACTGAGCGCGTTGGGTGACTCGCGTTATATAAGATACTTTCAATATTTTTCTTGTTTCACAATTAATACAAACTTTTTCAAAATATGAAAAATCACTTGTAGATATTTGTATTTGTCATGTTTTCAGATTGTTATTTGGTTTGGTTTCAGCATCTTGTAGGAGGATAAAAGGACTTATAAATGATATAAAAGGTATATAATCTATGAAAGTATTCGGAAAATATATATTAAATTTTTTTACAAAAAGCTTTATATAAAACGCACTAAAAAGGATTAAACAGGTTTTTTTTTCTAAGCGCTATTGGTTCATCTTACACCAAGGATAAAACAATTTTTTTCGTAAGTGTGTTAAAATTGCACCAGTAAGTCTGGTGACCCCTGACATACCCGCGACACAAGTCAAGTTAATATAAAGCTTTAAAAACAGATTAATTCCAAATAATTTCTATACCTGATGGTATTTACGTGGTAAACACGTGATATTTAATAGAAAAAGAGGCAGCGTACCTACCCGTTTTCCGATATTCGAAGAACGTTAGAAATTTGATGATAAAGGGTGATGGTGACAGGTTTAACCCTGGTGTTAGTAGACTGTTATAACATGAAACAATTGATGATACTACTAAAGAATTTATTTGGTATCTTCTTTTATTTGCTTGTAAGTTGAAGATAGTTAAATTACTTACTTGAAGCTAAAAATATTATAAGTACAGTAAGGGTAAACAATGACTTGTAGCTTTTCAAAAGTATTTCATTTTGTTAAACTTTGTTCCCATGTCGGTACCAGAAAAAAATAAGCTATTGTTCAGAATTTTTGTGTTTCCTTCATCAAATGTAAAGTTTTGCGGAGGTGTGACCAACAAGATTCAAAAGTTAGAAAATAAAAAACACCCCAATGTCCACCAATTACCAGCGCAGACAAAATTGGCGAAACTGAAGTGAGTTAAATTCTTATATCAAATCGACTAATTGTGCCAAACGCATGATGTATCTGCAAATGGTTTATTGTAACTGTATTGGCGATTTATGAAAAAAAAAAAAATTAAGTTTTTCATAAAAACTACTTGGATATGTTAGATTATTTGGTTTATATCTTGTTTTTAATGAACAGTTTATAAATATACTATTAGACAAGTTAGGTACTTTCATTTGGACAGTTTTATGTTAGATCAGTTGAGATTAAATACTAAAAAAAAAAAAACTGAATTTGTTATTAAATCTGTATATCCCGTTTTGAATGAATATTTTTTATTTATATCATATATGTCGAGTTACCGTAAGCCAATCTTAAGAAAACGGCAGAATAAAAGAACGTAAAATTATAATTTCTATAGGTACGTATACAACAATACATATATACATAAAGATTATAATATGCCCACGTTAAAACTTTGCCACGCAAAGGAAATAGCGTGCCGTATCTGCGGTGTGACTCGGCAACGGCGCAGCGTAACCTTATTCCATTTCAAGTATACGCCTCGATGACTGTGCATTGTTACTTTTTTATTTTGAATAGAACTTTACACCGGTGTTTTTGTGCTAAGTGAATGTACGGCGCGAATACGGCAGATAGAATGTTCTAGGGGCCGCTTTACTCGGGTGTAGATTACAAGCGAGAAACGAGTAGAATTTCACGTTGTAGAACTATTAGACTACGAGTGATATAACATATGAATGTATAGTAGTATGCAAAGGTATTATGTATAAGCATATACATTCGTATGAATTGTGACGGTAAGAAATCTCGAATCAGAGCTATCGTTTTGCACCTATCAGGCGAAAATATCTGGAGCAGACGGAATATGATAAGTACACTCTACGGCACAAAGTATAATCTCAAATAAATAAATTTAACGATTATCTTTGGAAAAATCCATTACAAAACACAACCATTTTCATATACAGTTAGTCGCAGTGAAAATCGTCCACCATTGCACTATTGCAGGTTGTAAAATTTGGTTTAATTGATTTCATATTAAAATGTGTAATATATGATTTTATAAAATGGCCTATATGTCACATAAAAATACAAAAATATAAAAAAAATTATTCGTATAATATACAAGAGCATCCGTTGGAAATAAGTACAATATTGATGATCATAGTAAAAATCGTTCAGTTCAAAACAGCACACAAATAAACAAATAAAACACTTTTTTATGATCTTAATATTTAATATGTAGGCCATCCATTGCTATTTTTTACGGCACTTTTCCTGTCGTTCATTGATAACACCAATTTATCAGTTACTTAAGGTGACATTTTTGTCCATTCTTCTTCAATTGCATGTTGAGTTGTTGTTTATTTGAAATGGTATGCTTCTTCAGCCAAATTTTAATTCTTGCTCTATTACGTTCAAGTCCGGTGATTGCGGTGGAGTTTGAAGCACTTTTGGGCAATTGTATAGTACCCATTCTCTTACAACACCGGACTTGTGCTTAGGATCATTATCCTGATAAAAAATAAATGTATCCAAAATACTCAATTTTTGTGCACTTTGTTTGACATTTCTCCTTAATATGTCTAAATATTGGCCTTTTTCCATTGTGCCTTCGATAAAATGAATATTATCCGACACCTGCCGCCGACATGCAACCCCACAACATTAGCGATCCCCCTCCGTGTTTTATGGTTGATGTCAAATTCTTTGTTTTAGCTGTTCATTCGATTTAGGTCACAAATTTACTGGGCCATCCGATCCAAGCAAATTTACTTTTGTTTCATCTGTGTCTGTGTCCCCTTCGGTAAGAATTTTTTTCGAATGAGTTCTGAGTTTGTTGGATATTCTTTTACGATCAGTACATCTTTTTATTATACACTGAACTGTGGTACGGCTTTTGCTTATAATTTTTGCGATGTCCCATTTTTCCGCAGTTTCACTATCAAACGTCGAATACTACAACTAGTTTGCCTTTTTCTCGATTCCATTACATATATATTTTTGAAATATCTACATAAGCAGCAAAATATAACCCTATGAGAACACACTAGAGTAGTAACTGACGCAAGACACGGAAGTTTCTGTCAGGGAACTATCTATTTTTTGCATATGGACGACTTTAACTGTGAGCGGTTATACGGTACTACCCTTGAATATGTTTTTTGCTAACTTAGTATGAACTCAAAATACAATGTTTGTATTTGTGTAGTGTATGTATTGTGCTTCTAAGATAGAAAAAATAGTTTGTCACCAATGGTTGTGTAATGAAGAATAGCAGAAAATGTGTCTTTGCTACTAGGTGGACGATTTTCACTGTAACTAACTGTGAGTATGTAGCAAATTTAAAATGCAACCTTTGAATTTATTATTTTATTTCCTATAAAACCCAAAAGGGCATATAAAAACAATACTTGTGTTATTGTTTGAACTAGAACTTAATCTATAACATTTCCCTGTTTATACTATTATAATAGTAATTATAACACCATTAATTCGCAAGTAGTTAGAATCTTTGCTACTTTCGAATAATGTCCTATTCATTAACGGTCGATTAAGGCAGAACCTCTCTAAATTCGTAACAAAAGGCTTTCATGTGTTAATGCACAATGCATTGTCCGAGTTGTGAACGCCGCAAATTACTAGGTGCAGGTCATATTTCAATGACTCATCGGTATTTGGATACTGCTTTAGAAAGGAACCTTTTCGATACACCGATATCCTAGTGCTATTACTGATGTATTTACAGCAGAAAAAACTATTAATATCATGTGAAAATAAAATCAAACAAAAATATAGAAATAGTTCATAGTGGGGCAATCAAAGGTCTGTTTCTTTCTATTGGATATTACCTACATTTATTTGGGCGTACCTAAACTCGTCTCCAGAAATAAAATTAAGTAATAGTTAAACTCATACCTGAAAAAATATTCATAAACTTGTTCCCGAGAAGAGTAGGCCTACAAAAATATAATTCGATATATTTATATGGAATAGAAATGCCTGCTTGTGGTTTATACAAGCACTAATACACATTTACATTTCACGTTTATAAAAATAAGCTATACATTTAACAAAATCAAATCTCCAAACAGATTCATTTTTATACTCATGGATTTTTCTAGTCTACGCACGACTGGATCTCCTATTCTTGCACATTCAGATGAACTTTGAATTTTTATATACATAAGTCTCTGTTTGAAACTGCTTCAAAATTTCAATAAAATGAAAAATTGATGGATGCCTAGAATAAAAACTGGCATTAAATTTAGCGTCGAAAGGGTCGCAAGCGTTTGTGCTTCTTTCTATGCTATCGCCGAGTTCTGCCCGCAAACTAGGTGGAAAAACGGCTTCTTCTGAAATATAATTGTCAACCAAATAATCGGAAAAGTGTGAAGAAAGTATAAATTTCGTAATCTCCAGGGACAAATTAAGGTAAGGGATTAAAACACCGTAATTAGGATGGGGCCGAATTAATGTAGCAGACATTAGATAGTACCTGCTCGAGGGCAAGTTTAGGGCCGCCCATTTATTTGACTTTTTGATAACCGCTTTTTTTTCAAAATTCCTAAAAAAATTTTTATGTAAGTTAACATTGCTTTTTTTTAATTTAAAATTTCAATTATACCATATAAATTTTTTCTTATAATGAATAATTGTGGTACTTACATATATGTATATTTTATTAGACAATTAGAAACATAACTTTTATTTAAATGTATCCCTTTTACGGGGAATGGTCAACATATTTTTCTAAAACGACAACTACACATTTTAACACAAGAGGCAAACAATATATATGGATTTTCCGTTCTAGAGTTTTTACCAAAAATATAGTCATTACAGGTAAAAGTGCCAAACAATCAACCAGCTATGGTTTCTTCCTGGCATTAGGGTATTTATTTAATTACATTAGTATATACGTATATTACTTAGATTTTGCACATCACTTTTATGGTTAAATACAATTTTTTGTTTCTTACTTTCTGTATCTAATATTTGAACATTTTAAAGTCAAAGTTATAATTATTTTGAATGAAATGTTTAGCAAGTGCAGCTGAGTTTCGATTTTTGTTTTTAATACTGTATTGGTGCCAGTAAATTCTTTCATCTATAGACTGATGTGATTGACCTATGTATGGCCATTATTATAATTCTGACAATCTATTTTATAAATGGTGAGTATCTTTTTATTCTATTGTATGATTTGCCTATTGCTGTTTATAGATTTGTAGGCAACTTTTTGGTAAAACGACTATGGCATGTTAACAGCCGCACACTTCCTTAATGGCAGATCTTTTTCTACCATTCCCGACCCCAGACTATCAAACATATCCCTATATCGATGATGGAAAAATTCTAACATTGATAATGACTGGTCATTTTTGGGACAATTGGTACAAGGAATATCTCGAGGCTCCAAACCAGAGCGCGATGATAGGTACTCATCAAGGAAGACAACACGGCTTCGACCAAGATGGAAGAGAGCTGCATGCATAGGGTAAGGATGGTGTAGTCCGAGTAATAACTTTAAGATGCAATTTCGGGTAAATAAAACGACCTGTTACCAATTTGGTGACACACATTCCCCAAGTGAACAAAATAGTGTTAGTAATTCAAGAAATTAGATTATGCAATGATGCACTATTGTGCAGTTAAATATTTGATAGATTAATTAATGTTAGAATCTATCTTTTTGTTCTGTTATATTTAGATTTTGTTATACTTGCATTGAAACTCGAGATTTACGAGATTTCAAGGCCGGCGGTATGTTACAATTTTTATGTCAGTAGAAATCACAGAGGAGATTCTTTGTTTTCCAGGAAATTAAAAAAAAAAACAAGAGACAAGTAGCAAACTTACGTCAAGTAAAAGTAAAGTAAAAATATTGAGAAGTGACTTTCATTAAAAAAAAAAACAAAAGTTTAAGGGTTGGGTCAAGTAAAGGGCAACACACCTAAGACATCACAACAGCAGGTTTCCGTTCCTTGACCTTTCCCGTTATTATAGGTTTTATATTTAGAAAGATCTATTCAGAGACTATTATTAAATCGTATTAATTAAAATCACGTAAAAAGGGCGTTCATACTTTGCGTGTAAAAAATTGATTACAAGATTTTTTCTATTTTTTTGGGAATTCTATCCATTAGTTTAAAATAATAGCTTAAAATAGGACAAATAAATCAAAAATGCTCTGAAATACGAATCTAGAATCATTCGTTCATTGAAGTGATGCGTGGGTAAGGGTGTTTTTGATGTACATATTATTCATTTGTTTGTTAATAAATTCTAAGGGATTGTAAAAACAAATACGGCCCTAAACTTTCCTATCTTTTACTAGCCTTTTTAGACAAGTTTCTAAAGTCACCATACATACGCATAATTTTATCTAAAGAATAATCTAAGATCTGTATTTATTTCTATTTGACAGTGTTCTATAATGTTAGGCAGTTGAAGTGTTTCTAAACTACTTTGTACCATTATATCTTACGTAATGGTTTTCAATCAAAATTGTACTAAAATTTTCCAAAAATTCCAAATAATTACTAATATAATAGGACAAAAGCTGCATGGCATATTATGTATGTATATAAGAAGAATAGTATAAAAGAATAAGGCTTGTTTTAGTTGGAATGAAGCCAAGAATTATCATGCACTAGAAGCGTTCTTAATAAACGCTAATTGCCTTAATTGCGCAAAAAAATATAATAAGAGTGACAAACGAAAGACACATACGGTTACGAACATTGAGGTTCGTACAATACACATTTTAAATATATGAAGTAAGTATCTTCAATTATTAAAAAAAAAACAATTTTCCTCATAATTATATTATTAGTTTTCGATCTCTCACAATAAAGTAGATCCATTTTTATATATTTTTTTATTATTTTTATTTTTATCATATTCTCCTAGTATCCACTTTTTTTTTTAAATTTTTAACACTCAACATCATTAAGCATTAATTTCAAATACAGCATAAACACAACACCAACATCAAGTCTCATACGTTTTACTCAAAAGTTAAACAATCATATTAAAAAGTTCAATAATTTGTTTGTTAATTTTTTGTATGGTGGCCTTTCACTTTTATTGCGGATTGCAATGGTTTCTGTACAGAATTCACAAGTTTTTGTGTTATCGGAACGGGAATTTTATTCCATTGCTGATTAATGCTTAAAACCATTCTTTGATGTTATTTTATGATTTCCCCGTAATTGGCGTTCCAAATGCTCCCAGAGATCCTCAATGAGGTTCAGATCCAGACTTTGTGGAGAGGTTTCAATAATCCTTGTGCTATAATATAAAAACCAGAATGCTACGATATACCAGATATGTTTTGGGTCATTTTCTGGGTAATAACTGGATGTCCGTTCAATGCCTAATTTGCTGGCAGATTCTTTTATAGATTGTTCTTTAAAACATTTAAATACATGTGCTTGTTGATATTTCTCTCTACAAATCCCAAATTTACTACCCCATTATATGACATTACACCCAAAATAGCATTAATAACACTATCTACTGCGTATTTTACACTGGCTAATTTGCTTTTTTTATTCACACACTTCGTTGGGTTTTCGCCATATCTTTTTTGCTTTCACTTCTGAATAATGAAAACTTGCTTTCATCAATCAATAATAGTATCATTGTTCCAATATTCCTGCCTTTTTACCTTAGGATGTAAAGCAAATCTTAAGCATTTATTCGGTTAATTTCACTGAGAATGTTTTTTTACCGGAAATGCACGGGCAGAGACCTCTTTTTAAAATTCTTCTTGTAGCAATGGGATGAACCTTTGCATTTTCTGTTCACCGCACAGATGGAGTGATCACGTGATGATCATGCATCGTGCACATGCAAAGGCGGTTTTACATTGGAAAACAGAAAAATAGTTATTTCCATGGAGCTGTAACCTATTTCGGGAACAGATCCCTCTTTATAATGGAAAATCATCTTTCATTTTATGTTTTATAGACAGCATTGCAATCTGATTTTTATTTTAAGGTGGAGCAAATACGTAATAATGTATAAGATGATGTAGATGGAAAATGAAAGTATTGAAGCATGATCGGCTCAAAAGAATATAATTTTTCTTAGTAAAACGGTGATATATGTTATTAAATAAGTATTTGTGTCGTAACAAAAGGAAATCGCAGGTTTTATTTTATTGAGAAGATGCTTTGATTATGAATGTGTTTATGCTTATGAAAAAAGCACCTAGATTCCAACACTACAAAAAACAACCACACCAAAAAGCGTAGGTACTCAACGTTCTGTACATTGTACATTTATTATAAATACAAAGTGCATATATTGGCACTGTTTTACCTTGGCCGTTATATTTTTTATGTGCTAATAGTCTTAAAGAAAACACAAATATCTAATATAGAGGAAAAAGACGAGATCAAAACTGAAATGAATAAAATACAGGACGCCACAGAGGAATAAAGGGGTTATGTTTGATTATATATAAACATTGCGCGTCCTTGGTATGCAATACAGCCACGTATTATACATTTTGTTTGCATATTTAAATCAAGGAATTTAATTTATTAATATCTTTCTGTCCTATTTTACCAGTGCAATTGTTATATTTGTTTTTAGCAAGGAATTGAAATTTAATCTTAGAACTTACGATGCTATTTTCACCCTTATTTAAACAGTCCATAGCACCATTCGACTAATCGCTTCTTGAATTTTAAAGGGCGCCTCCTTTTAGTACGATTTTGTAATTTACACCGTTTGGAATGGACTTATCGGGAGTTCTTACCACCCGATAGAAAGCTTAGTTTTCGTATCAAGCATTTTTTGTACTCCATCTGTTCGGTGAATAATGTATAGTTTCTCCGAAATTTTACAGTTGCCAGATACCTTTTAACTTTCATAAATTTAGGAAAAACATTACTTTGTTTGCATTTTCTCAGAAAATAAATATCAGCATGCAATAACTTAATCTTAGTACTTACACTACTCCACTGGAGTAAGTACTAAGATAGTACTTACACTACTCCACTGGAGTAATTACTAAGATAGTACTTACACTACTCCACTGGAGTAAGTACTAAGATTAAGTTATTGCATGCTGATATTTATTTTCTGAGAAAATGCAAATAAAGTAATGTTTTTCCTAAATAATGTATAGGAAAAAAGGATTAAAGATAATGTGTGTTAGATAAGACGTAGCACCAAAGAACAACAAATTATTGTATTTACGCAGTTTACCAGATCCAGAAATCACGAATGTAAATTAAATTGCCAAGAAAGCCGAAACGTCCTTAGACCAAATCGAAGAAGAATGGAAAATATACATACATACATATTTATGCGAATCATCTACATATAGTTGCCTTAGGCTATGTATGTATGCCAATAATTCAAAAATATTGTTTTCCATCTCCGGCGACAGCTCCATATAGTATATGTACACGGAATTCAGCTTTAAAACACCAATTTTAAAAATGGGGGATCCGTATCTCGCCTATATTTGGCGGACGTATACTACGCAATAATTCATCCGCGGGACGTTGTACGGTTTCCTCAGGAAATTCGCAAAAAAAAGCCGCTGGAACCGCGACATAAAGTCCGTACACGTAGACGCAATTTTTTCCTTTTGCGCGTCTACAAGGATCATAGCCAACTCGGTTGGCAATCTACTATATTTCATAGCAAGACGTGTATGACGTCAGAGAAACAAAACACTCGCACGGAGAGAGAACTGCTTACATAATTGCGACGTTGCCGGGTCGTTGGTCGCGTAAAAGGTAGGGGCAACGAGCGACGTTGCCGATTCTAGCGGGCGTATGCCAGCCGCCGCCTGGTTTCAAAGGAACGCCGTGAGTGTATACAGCTAGAGTGCTGTTCTTGTTGCTGCTGCGGGTCGCGACTCGAACGTTTTCGATTCAGGGATTTGATAAACGTTATTTTGCCACATTTATCGTGTGCGAATATTGCGCGCGGAGGCGATTTATACTTAATAATGCGAACAACACGACAAACGTGCACCGGTGAGGAGGCTGGGAACGAACGGCAGCACGGAATTGTGTGCGTACGCGGGAGAAGTGAAACGAACGCAGAGTGGCCCGGGCTATTGATTTTTTTCGAGCCCTAGGTAGCGACGCACGTATGCACGGACGGATGGATGTATGTATATATCGGGATATATACGTTAATGCATGTGCTTTTTGGAACGTGAACGCGTCGAAAATTAACAGTTACCATGCGAGGAACGCTTTTAGCAAAGTGGAAACCGCTTTTGAATCCAACCTTTCCAGTGTTCTGTTCCAGAAAAAGTCTTTTGTAACGATAAATGCAAAAGAGAAAATCTGCCGCTATTACCATGAATCGCGCGCAATCCTTTCTTTCCGAAACGAATTCGAAGCTCCAGTAACCTTGAAAATCAAGTCTCATAAAAGCGATCATTCCTTTACGGAACAAGTTAAACATACAGTGACTCAACCTGCAACTCGGACGGTATGGAGAGTATTTATTTTATAAAGAAAATGCAACAATATTATCTAAACACAAAAAAATACAATAACAATAATATAAATAAAACAACAGTTTTATAGAAATTCCACTAAAAATTAACAATGAATTCAAAAACATTTAAGAGAAATATTTGAAACAAGAAAACTGAAGACAAATTCAACATCAACCTAAAACTCGGACAGGAGTAACTACTTATACCTAGAAATAAAATTTCAACACTTAATTTTAACATTAATATTTGGTTGGTAGTCCTTTATTT
>JARFOC010045035.1:0-22297 GCA_031763485.1 Osmoderma eremita | reverse complement strand
CAGGATTGGCTCAGAGTGGACAGTATTCAAGGCGTATTCTTTGGGTTGGTTTGGAATGTTGATAACCAACTCAAGGACCTACCGTTTGGTAAAACGGTCCGGTTTGCTAGTTGTTAATATAATTCTTGCAACTTTTTTTTGATATAGAATAATATATATATATATATATAGAATATAGAATATAGAATATGATCACCAATTAATCATACTTACTTATTTTTAAATGAATTATTATGAGGATGACATTATAGATATTATGAAGAAATACTTGGACCGAAGTTGTTCGGACCATCAATTGTACCAATTTAGATCACATTTCAAACACATCAAACTACGTGTGGTGACTTATTCCTTGAATAAGATTTTAATATAAATTTTATTTTTTTTAAATACACCTTCAATGCTCATGTTGATGTCACTTTTCTCCAACTCTAATTGTAAGTAATATAATTTTAATTATTCTTGTTTTCTCTGCACACATTGAAATATAGAGCGAAATATAAAGGATTTGAACGAAAGAGTTTTGATATTGCATTACCATGTTGGTTTTAATCTCTCTGTTATTATAGATATTATGAATCAGAGACGGAGAGTTACCTAATTCAAGCCGAATTAGAAATCTCAATGATGTTCCCACTAGCCACTATTTAGTGCCTTGTGTGTGCGTTCCAACTATATAGCTAATTTTGGCAATATTTATATCTATGACGTTCTAATTTAAACAGTAAAAATATTTTACTAACTACTTTATTTAACTTTATTTTTATGCTTTATAATGAAAATGACGGCATATATCTTCAAAAGAATTAATCAGAACCAAATGCAAATTGGAAATTGGGTATGAAATTCAGACACATCAAAGATAATACGGCCCCATATAACTAAGAAAAGATATTATTTTGGCTTGAAATAGATCGAATAACTACCTAACTTCCTTAAAGCAAAACGTAAATACAAGTTATTTTTGTCCGTTTATATTCATATTTCGGATAAATACCTACTCCATTCTAACACACTAATTGTCAGTAGGATTAAGTCCAAACAGGAGTTATTAATTCATCTGTTGTATTATTCACATTCTGAAGCTTGTGTCATGATGTCCTTAAATCTTTAGATATGAAAACCCATACGAACGACCTTGGAAGTTAATAAAGGAGTTGTATGTAACATCCCAACAAAGAATAACATTGTGTATTTCTATTAGCAGAAAGAGTTTACCTTGACAAACACAACAATATACTATATGACAATACTTTACTTTTCGGTAAGAATCGATTCAAACGAGACCTATAAAACGTATAAATTGCTTAGAACAAATATGGGATGATGCACATAATTTTTATAGGCTATATTTTTCTTTATATGTGGACATACGACATAGAAATAATGAACGTACATTATGCAAACAATAAAAATACTAGATACGTAATGAGGTAATAATTTTAGTAGGGAAATAAATTAAAAATAATTAATCTGAAAAGCTCAAAAGATGAAGTATATAAAAAATATATAAATATACCTCTGAGATCACAGAACACGTCTAATTCTATAGTCCAGGCATTCCTCACGTACAGACAGCTGTTTCGGACTCACTTAGTCCTCATTAGTGCACGTCGGAGGAATGCCTGTCGCTCGTTCAATATTCCGTATCGTTAACCAAACGTTAGCACATGTCTTTAAGGAAAATCTCCAGCCGCGTATTCATGCAGCAATGTCAAAAGCGGTAACTAAGTTACCAATCAGCTATATTTTTTAAATATATTTTTTATATACTTCATCTTTTGAACGTACGTGCCGGCTATTGGCAGAAATCTTTTTTTTTTATCAGGAAAGCATCAATTTGGTGTACTCCATTTTCTTCGTTTCAAAACAGAAACGACAGTGGCGACTTGTCGGGGGTAGCAGGATCGTACTTCAGGAGTGCCGACAATTTCGACTGACGCAAACTTGCACTGTTAACGTGCACCATCAGTGTGGAGTTTCTCGAACCGACTCGTTTGTCAGCTCTGCTGTGTGCAAAACAAATATGGCGGAGAAATATCTGATTTTTGTTTACTATACCATTCGAAATTTAGGTTATGTGCAGTAAACAAGCTCGCCAACCGAAAACCCATAGTGATTTGCATCGGTATAATCCTGTGCGGTGCTGTGACGTGATTGCACCAGAATATGTGGCATTGATTCGGATCTCGAGTGAACCAGAAGTTACCGAGCCGAAAACGTTATAAATACTTGCTACTTGTATTCTCAATGACTGTTGATAGTAATTATTAGCACTTTGCGATCAAGTACATCTCAATTATTATAGAGTTTTTGATCAAATCGAAACGTCTACTCTATCCTCCCTATCGCAACCCAATTTTTGCAGATTGCTGACAAACAGCCACACACGCAAACCAAATGCAACGTACTTCTAACTTTTTATGTATTCGAGCCAGTATTATTAAAACACTTGTGAGTTTCGACTTCTGCGCTCATTAGCACGCTTAATTAACGTCTACTTGCTTATACAAACACGTACATATCAAATAACAGCTTTAGATAAGTTTAAAAGATTCGACTTTCGATGTAATAAGTGGTAATTTAATTCCATGACTTTTTTTAAACAAATTAGCTTACAAAAAACTGCTCCATCAGATTTCATTTTGTTCTGAACTTGGCTTATCCAGTTTTCTTGGAGTGTCCTTTAATAATTTAATGCAGTTACGTATGTATAAAATTCCCGTAAGGCTTTCAAGGAATTTGGTTGTATTGCATATATTTTATTTTAAAAAATCAAATAAAAATGGAAAAATGATAAATCAGGCGGCAAGAAAACCTTATATATAATTTATGAACTTACAAAACGTATCATTTAATACCTACTTACGAGTTCAGTAATTTTTTTGACATTCCAAACAAAATTGTTCTAAATAAATGTATCTACCTAAAAAAGTACGTTTGATCCGAATACGATAGTTAAAAGACAAACTAATAAATAATATAAAATAAATCTCACCAAAAGAATATGGTTTCTGGTCTGCGAATACTATTAAAGTATTAAGATAAATTAATACAGGTTATGTCAGTACTTTCACTTACTATAACCACTAATATACATAAGTTAATACATAGAAAAATACATAATCCTAAATTATCTGTAATAGTTTGAGGATATCTATCTAATGTACGTACCATTTTTACATTGTTGAAAAATAGCTGCGGATGTTGCAACAAAACCCATAAGGACCACTATGGTAAAAGACCGCATTATAACGCTGTTTCTCAATATAAAAAAAAATAATAACAAGAAAGTATACCGCGTTTATTGAAAGTCTATAGTCACTCTGTCTAACTGGTAGATTTAGACCAGTAACTGTATGAATTAACACGCATACGGTAACCGTCTACCTTATTCACCTGGCAGCTCTCACTATAAGAATTTCATCCCCACCAAGTAATAACACTAACAGAACAGATAATATGCATACATACACAAATGAAAATAATAAGGAAATTAACCACATACCTACACACATATAAATATATATATTACGATATCATTTAACACCCACTGTCTGGCATTATTACATGTGCTTTGTTTAATTGCATTACCTCTTTTGTTTGTAACAAATCGACAAAAGAGTAGATAGATATAAACATTGTTCTCGGCACCCTCGAATTCTCTAGTCTATGAAAATCGGAAAGAATAGGTATCATGTCAGAATTATGGCGATATAAAAAAGCTGCGGATAGGCTCAGTAGAGTAAAAGAAACGGCTATATACCTATACACATTAAGCTCCCTATGCGCGGCACGAGCGCATGAACTCCGTATAATAAACAAATATTAAGTTGAATAGAATATATTTTTTAATAAAAGCATTAATACAAAGTCATGTGAACGTTGTGTGTCTAATACACAGTATCGGGAAATCCACACACTATTTCCCGAATTAGTAATTAGTAATTTTTTAACTTTGCTAATTAATCATGTATGAAGTCATCCAATTTTGTAGCTGTGTTGAATAGTTACTCTGCTCTCGCGCTGTCACGTATGATGAGAAACATCTCATGTACCTATGCTTTGTATATTAAAGCAAAGAGTAGGCTTGCGGACCTGGTAGTATTTATCGCAAATTGTTAAAACTGCCATGCCCGAGGCGACACTCGACGTTATTAATAATATTCAATGCAAATTTATGCCTAATATTGTTCATTATTCAACAAATAAAATTCAAAAAATTAATTAAATGTACATGATATGTGTCAACATCTTAATTTTCTTTAATTATGTTTGGGTGAGCAGTGCTTACCCTGCCAATCCAGGCGAGCCGCCACTGCCTAGGACCTACCACACCCGTGCACCTTATACTTTAAAAACTACGAATGGAAAAGCAGGACCTAATATCTTAATTAAATCCACGTCATTTTTACAGCAAAGCTGGAAATCTCAAACAATATTAGTTAAACACGATTAAAGTTTAGAACAAAATATTTTCAATTTATTGGAATTACTAAGGTCGATTACATCTAATTTCACACAGATACATGGGTAATTGTGATTAATTATTCACGTTAACCATAAAAAAATTAATTAACCTTGACTTTAAAAGCATTTTAGCATTGAAGAGCAATCTGATCCAACGTAACGTACGCAATAAATAGCATTTCCTCCAGGGAAGTGACGTGAGGCAATTGTATAATTTGTTTGACTGAAGGTTGTGGTTTATGTATATTCTTGTCACAGGGATACCTACATTTGTGTAAGCACATTGAGTGCAGTATGTTACTTCCTAAATCGTACATTTTCTTTCATTTGTAGATGACTTAATTAATAAAAATCAAAAACTCCTAGATACGACCCTTGTATATATATATACTAATAGAAAGCTCATGCTTATGGGATACTTTCGCCCTAAAAGTGGATACCAAACAACAGTAAGACATCTATACAAAGTATCCAAAACTAAAGACAACGGGTCCTTTCAAAGTCGATCTAAGGGTCACCCATGAGCTAAAATTCGTAGTCCGGGATGTAGTTTCTTGTGTAAATACAGCAATATACAAGTGCAAGGGCGGTAAAATCAATTCATACTGCTAATACTGTGGAATACTTAACTCGGTGTTAATCTTAGATCATATATATTACATGGATACCGCTATGTTTCCAACATATCACAGATATAAAAAAGAATCAGCATTTCTGTCTAACAACGGTTATTCGTATTTTCTTATTCGTACCTGACCACGCGTGGACCACGGCGGGAGAAGCGCGCGAAATTTGATTTAAATTTGACATACATCAGAGATAATACCAGCTCGCTCATACAGATTGATAGCCAACAGTAGTTGACATTGAGCACACATTGACAGAACTCTAACCTAAGTCTAACGGTACTCTTCTTATGTCTGTTTAATAAAATTGTGAAATCGGATACGTCCCATAATATATCGCACGGAATCCGCATGCATTTCCGTTTCCGATTCCACGAGAGGTCTGATAAGGGATAGCTACATATAATATTCATAAGCATGAAAGTAATAGCTCGAAAATCGTAGAAGTACATGTTGGAAACAGTAACGTATATAGACTGATATGGTGATAGCCACGGTAGAAATAATACGGTATGCTCACGCGCATGTAGACCTACGTCACTGCGGAGCAAAAATCGCGCCAAGTACAAAATTAATTAGAGGGAATAACCTTTGACATAAAATTAAATGTGGATATCTTGTATTAAATCGCAATATTTTGATTGGTATTGAATAAATTTAAAACATGTGGATAGTAACTTTACTGGCGAAAAATGTAGCACATCTGAAACTTGTACAACAGTTAACAGTGGAAATTTCAGTAACTTTAACAAAATATCGAAATCATCGAGAACATGGAGGCCGATTCAGCCGACAATCCTCAAATCTCTGAATCCAACTGATCTTTTAATGACAGCCTTTTTCCCTTTCCCCAAGTATTTTTTATAACGTGTGAGCATACATCAATAAATAAGTGTTATAAACGACCCTATAATCTAAAAATATTGACTTTCACATGATTTCGTTGAGTTTTAATGCAATTGACTATATAATTTAGCTATATATATATACGATGATTATTGTGATATGTAATTTTCTACTATAAATTAAAGATAATAAAAATATAAAGAGAATGCGTAGCTAGCTTTTGTGTTTTAATAAAATTGACAGGTGACAAGTGACGTTTTATGCAGTAAGTACCAACTCATTTTAAACTAGGCAAAATTCCTAATAGATACAATCGATGATGATTTAATGGCACCATTATTTTCGTCTTCGTTGTATATTTATATAATATTTAACGGATCCAAACAAATAACCTCTATCTTATCAATTATAGGTGTATATCAGATCTAGTACGTAAGCAGAAGACATATGCATACAATTGCAGCTTAATTTCTCAATAAAATGTTATAAAAGTCTAATAACGATACATCCTACAGATTCTTACGTAAACAGTATTGTTAGTAGTAGATATATAAAAATTGAAGTTAATTAACCATATATTAAGTAAAAATGAGGGTCAGTCCACATACAGTATAATTTGAATTTCCCGGCGTCTCAATTAACAAGCAAAAAGCGATGTGTACCGACCCTATCCAAACTCAAAAATGATAGGAAATATGATTTAAATTACACAATTAGGCGCTTAGTGGAATATGAACATATATAAATCGATGCTCAGCATAATTACAAATGAAAATAAATAGCATATGACGAATTATCGTATTGAATTTTAAAAGGCAGCTTACCTTGTCAATTGCGTGAAATCGTAAAACCGGCTTCTTTCAAGAACTTGAATTTTCCACAATTTTAGGAGTAAAAGTGCGTTCAAATATGTGTAAAACAATACATGGAAAAGGTACAATATTCTTAATTTACAAGACAAAATTGCGACACTAAAGGTACTATTAAACACATAAATCTTATATTTGAAAACACGATACGCGGAAGAATTTCTACCAACTGTCATTTTGCGGAAACTACCACGAATTGAAAGTGGGGTTATTCTGGATTATAGGGACCCGAATCGGGCGCATGCGGCAATTACTCACAAGCCACGCCCCTTTCTTCAGGACACCATCATCATGTTAACTGAGCAAAATAGGGGCTTTATATTAAACCTAAGGAAATCATTTAAATAAAACTTTCTTTTTTTATGTATATGTATAATTAAATATCACATTTGCACAACACACATGTACCTTAAAATATAGTCATAAGTCAATTCACCTCTACTCCACAATACAGACATTTGATACCCGTTTGAATAAGAAAATACATTCGTCTATTAAACTTTCTTGTCATTCCCAAAACCTACAGCATAAATTCGTAAATGAAAAAGCAATTTAATATAATTTATAACTGGCACAAGTTGTTACATTTGGTAAATGTGCAGTACAAATTACATTTCCCAAGATTCAAAATTGGCAATCGCCGGTACAATATTTGTCCAACTAGGAAAATCTTTTAGAAAAGATTTAAACTGTATTGTATTTTGATTTTCTTTATCATGCAGATATTTTCCAGATATAGCTATATCCATAGTGGCGTTACTCCAACCATCTGGCACTTCGAAATCTAATGAAAAAACTAATGGTGACTCGGAAGATCCCCAAACATAGTTAACAAAATATATTGGACGGCCATTCCATAGTGGAGCGTTGCTTGGAGTTACAGTATCAAAACTAGTGTTTAATAAGCGAATATTAAATTTAGGCGATATATAGATGTTTAAATGATCCGGGCCTATGGCGGTAAAATTATACGTAAGAAGATTGGCTTTACGAAAAACTTTCGAAGTTAACTCCAATAAAATCTTTTCCTTGATAATAGGTTCCTCTGCTGGTATCCAAGTACTGCTTTCCCTGAAAATATTTATTATTTAATTAAACAGAATGTCAATGTATAACGAATATTTTTATAATTACATTACTGCAAGCATTCTTGGCGTAATTAGCGGTAAGCCACACACTAAGAACTTTTTACAGTCGTCTTTTACAGATGTCATTTTTTCCAGTTGTCTCACATAAGGCAATACACTCCTTGGCGAGTTTCTATCCAAATTTATAAGAAAATATCCAGCATCTTGCTTTATGAATCCAGAATAGTCGTTAAATGTTCTTTTAGTGTGCTAAAAAATCGGCAGTAATGTTACGATATGTACGAATTTTTATAGCTAAAATAAGATATGTTAAACCTACATATATCATAAATCTTTGTGGTGCTGGTGAGTTTGGATTTCCAGAATAAGCGAAACCAAATGGCGTAACGATTATTAAAAAGGTAATCAAAAAAAACACCAGAAGGATATACATTAACCAGAAAGGCTTCTTCATCATAGTCAAAAAATGTATCTAAAAATACCGACAATATTTTACTTTAAATAAAGTAAGCTTTTAGCACTTACATAGAAGCTTGAAAAAATAATTGTTAATGCCATAACTATTATACCAATTACTATCTCCGGATTCTTGTCACTTCCAATCCTCCCAGTTATAGGCACAAAGAGTGATAACACAGTAAAAGTTTGATATATTATCATCATAGATGGCAAAATATTAAATATCAAATATACGATTTTCCAGCCATTCGCTATAAAAAAAAATAAAAGTATGCCTGTACGCAAAAACTAAATGGAAAGCCTCTATAAGAACAGATTTCGGGAATATGCCAGAATAAAAAAATACAGGGTGTCGCACGACGATTTGGCGTAATTGAGCAAAACATACAAGTCTCTAGCACTTCCTGTTATATCCGAAGTGGGAAACAACTTTCTTGTTTTAAATGGAATTGTGCTTAAAATCCCAGATCACACTGATAGTTCTCGCAACTAAATAACCAACTTTTGAGATCTCGTCGTTTCATAACATGGTTGCTAGAGCATATCATATGACTTGACAGGTTTATAGATAGGTTATGGATATTCAAATTCATTTGATGCAATTAAAGTGAAAGCTGATTATGTGGCTTGTGGCAAATATGTGAAATACAGTGTGTTTGATATGGACTTAATGTTATCGTTTTACACTCGAGCTTTTATCCCTTTTTCTGTCCTAATAAATACAACGCCAAACGACAAATGTCAAGTAAGTGCGTCGACAACTTACCTTATCTACGCAACTGACAACGCTCTAATTGTAGAAATCCTACGCGGACGAAATGTCACTGGATTTAACATTACTATGCATTTACTGAATGTGAAGTCGTGCTTGGCTGTGTTGATACGATTTTAACATTATCAATGTCAAAAGTCGGCTGTTTCGTTGAGAGAACTATACGCAGGGATTCCCATACCTAAATTCATTTATTTTCAATATATTTAAATTCTTTGATCAGAAAGTGACATATGCAAGGCCTTAAATAAATGTTAGTATGCGCTTCCGGTTTTCTTCAATCCGCCTGGGATATTTACAGACTGAAGGTAAATGCATGAAGGTGGAATATAAAAATTATTATATCTTACACATGCGCATAAAAATTGATAAAAAATTAGCTTTGAAAAATGCACGAAAATCAAAAATTTCAAATTCAATCGCCTATTTTTTCTGCCGTATTATCATTTATCGTTAAAAATAAACGCGATTTGAGTACTATTAAGTTCCCTATACCAATCTGTAAGCGTTTTCAAGTTATTTCAAGGAAAAGTACTTTCTTACATTTAAAAATATTTGTCAAACTAGCCATGACCGAAATGACTAATTTTTTTAACTTAACTACACGTTAACACTTACGTATTTTTTTGGAAACATTGATAGATACAGAAAGAGCCATCACCCACCTGAATGATGAAGTTTGACTACATGTATGAAAATTGACCCCAGAGCATTAAAGAGTACAGGTATCATAATAGCATAAGCACTTCGAATGCTTAAGCATGTCATGATCATCAGAATCACAGTCCAAATTAGTCGAATTATGGAGTATTGTAGTTGACTCTGTACCCTGGCAGAGAAATGAATCTACAAATAGAATATGATTATATCTATTATTTTAATGTGTACTGCAATCGCTTTTAAAGATGTGTACCGAAGTATTTACGCCTTTATACATCTCTACATAAATAAATTTACCTTTACATTAAAAAAATTCCATATAATTAGTGGTATCGACGTAAACATAACGGTAGGTATGGCATAGAGACCAAACAGGAGGTAAGGACTACCATACCAACTCATAGAATAATGTAAAGCATCAATAATCAGTCCTATGCTTAGCACACAAACTCCTGCAAGGGCCCAACCAAGAAGAATTGCGAAAGCGGTTACAATTAAATAAATTTTGCTTTTCCAATTGTGACCTACAAAGTGGAATGTAAATAAATATTATTGTATCTGTTAAAGCAAATATACCTAATTTAAAATCCTTGAAGGACTTATAACCAGTAAAACATGATAATAACACTACTATTGAGTTAATAACAGTTCCCATATATTCTTTATAGTGCACCATATACAATCCAAAAACATCAAAATAAACAGCTTTCTCATTAGATGTACTCATACTCTCTATTTCTGGCGCATTTCCTATCTTTTTGATTAACGTCAACACATTGTCACCCACATGTTGGTACGAGCCTAATGGTATACTCACAACATCATCATAGCTTGTATGATATCTGTAACCATTTTTGAAAAAGGCTAGATCGAATCCTAAAAAGATACATATACTTAATGAGTACAGATTGCAAGGGCTGTGGGGCAGCACAATAAACGCACTGTTCGGATTACTCCTCCCGCACAAAGTATTAATTAATTCGGGACGACACGTTTTTAGGGAATATGTGGATTCCCAATATCAAGTCGAATAAGTGAATGTGCGCAAAAATAACTATAACTAAAAACATGCACTACTTTTCCTTCTCCCGTCATTCCCTCTACCAATCCCTAACAAATGTACAACCTTCTCACACACCCCAAACGCAAAAATTCTTAGAAAGACCACCCGAGTGTTCTCAAGTGTACGCTTTTATTACTCCAATAAATCCATCAGCACAGAAAATGACAAGGGCGCTTCTTTCTGATTAAGAAGGATTTCATTAGTTTTAAATTAAATTCATTAATTAATTCATTCACTTGTCGTCCCGAATTAATTAATACTTTGTGCGGGAGGAGTAATCTGAACAGTGTGTTTACATATACTTAATGCTTTCAGTTTTTCATTTGATATAAATAAATACATACCCACAGCACCTCCATAATCTCTAAACAATCTAAAATCGGTGTCAGAAGGTATCAGATTGCTCTGAAAAATTTCTTCCCCTGCTACCTGACCGTATGGATGTGGCACCAAAGAATAATAATTGAGCAACCAAGAATGTGCAGGACCGCTTTGAAATAAGATTTCTTTGTGGCCAGATCCAGCAGCTTCTAAATTTATCACAAGCTTCACTTCTTTAGCCCATTTGTGCTGAGTAATAAATCCATGGGCAGCTTGTAAAGGTGATTCTTCAGCACCATTAAAAAGAAATATTATATTATATTTCAAGCTTCCTTTCCATAGACACAATTTCCTTATAATCTCTAACATTACAACACACATAATACCATCATCACTTCCACCTATAAAATTTTATAAATAACTTCGATAATTTTCAAAACAAAAAAAAACTAGTACCTGCACTGGTAGGGACAGAATCAAAATGAGCATTTACTAACACACTGTATCTAGAATAATTGTTTGCATATAACTTAGCAATAACATTTTGAACATTATTATACGCATTATATGCCCCAAACGGTTGAAAGTCGAGATAATATGATCCATTTACAGATTGAATATCAATCTCTAATTTTCTGTTTGATGGTATACTTTCCGTAATATTTATTAACTCATAATATAAATAGTTGACAGCATGGACCTCATTCTCAATACTTCCGACAACCCTAGGTCCATGTTTGGTTAACACCAACAGATTACTTTGTGCTCTTTCCGCTATAAATGAATCTGGATATTTAGCCTACAATACAATATTTGTATATTACAAAAAATTTGATGGAAATAAAGAACAAACCTCATCACCTCTTGTCAGTGCAGTTGGTAACCGATTATCCAATACAAACACTATTATTGCAATAAAACATAAAACAATAAAGTACAAAATGGTTTGTAATGGTGTAACTGAAAATACTTTTTGAAACCCTGTATCACTCGTCATTTTTGTAATTGTTTCTTAAACACCACACCAGAAATTTATATAAAAATTAAATACAGTAATTCTAATAAGTATTTAAGTATCAAGTTGTTGTTATAGTTCTTTTTAATCACAGTAAACCAAGGTTGAATACGAAGAACTACTTAGAAGTTGCGACCCTCTCCTCTGTAAACGCCGAAAATTTACTTAAGGTGGAGTATTTTCTGAAATATGTATTGCCTATGTTTATACTAGCAAATGTGACTGTTCATTTTAAATTCGAAGGGGCCCTAGAAGACAATGTAAACACTAAACCATCACTGAAAACTTATTGACATGCATTATGCTAATCGGCAGCATTAGACTTCACAAAAAAAAGCATTATCAAAGATATACAAAACAAAATCTCTTCTTTTTCAATGGTGAATGTGGAAAGAGAGGCAGCAGCGTAGCAACCGTGTCGATTATAGGGCTATCTATGATGTCAAATGTTAAGTAAAGGATAATGTTAATTAAATCTCAGCCATCTCGTAAGTCAAATTTCGTACAACCGTATAAATATTCCAAATTTAAATACATGTATCCCTATTTACTGTTAGTGGATTTTTAAAAGTTGTTAAAAATAAACAGACTGTTCGGTGTCTTGCAGGTGCGGCTGGTGCTAACTTTACTGGTGGAAATTAGTCAGTATAGAGTATTGTCTGTGATATAGTACCACATAGTACATACTGCTACATGAGACTCCGTATAGCTTCCGTGCTGTCATTTTTTAGTAGAGGGACAGGACGACGAGACGCTGCACGAAACAGTACCACAGAATATCTACAGTACTATGTACTATTTAGCTACTGCCAACCAACTCGTAACGTTAGTAATAGAATAGCCAGTACTAGCACAGACTAGGTACTAGCCTTGTATATATATATATATATATACAAGGGTACTAGCCGCGTCTGGTGGTTAGCTGGTTGCCTACGTCAAGCTTTATTACGCCGCCCATGCGTATCCCAAGCCTCTGCTGTCACAGTTCACAGTATAGAGAACATCTTCCCTATACCGTACTGCTGTCACAGATCACATAAGTGATCTCTCCTCTCTGTCCTGCTACACCAATATGGTCGTACTGGTCGTAGGTTATGATTAGGATTTTTAACAGAAATTGCAAGATTTGCTCAAGTTATGTTTTAGAATTCCGTGAAAGATCAAAGTAAGAGTACCCGTTGACCATGTCTAAATTATTTGAAGATTCGGATTCTGATGGGGACACAGACTTCAAAACAAATAATGTGTTTGCCGAAAATTACAGATGTTGGAGGCAGAAAGAAGAATTAAATAAACGTGCGTACAGAAAGTATTTACCTGATTGAAAATCATATATATATATATATATGTATATATATATAGACTGCATTAATATATACACATACATTATAATTTTAGTTAAAACCAAGTATGGTGAGGAAGTACTGGATCAGCATGATAGCTCTACAATTTCATCTGATGATGAAGATGATACTGCTGCATATGTAACAAATGAAACAGAAAAAGAATTTTTTAAAACTTTAGCTAGCTTAAAAAGAAAAGATCCCAAAATTTATGATAATAATGTGCAATTCTTTAGCGAAACATCAAATACAGCAATAGCCACTACATATCGAAAAACAAAAGAGCAACCTATGTTCATAAAAGATTACGAACGCAAAATGCTTTTAGCAAATGCAGGCCATCTTGATGATTCTGACGATGAAAATAATGAATCCAAGTACACGAATAAATTATTATTATGTGAGAAAAATTAATAATGTTATTATATTGCAGATGTGCAACCTACACTGAAGAACAAGAAAATCTGAAGAATGATTTGAAAAATGCTTTACAAAATATAAAGGATAGTGAGAATGACGATAAAGAATGGGGTGGAATGTTTCAAAGCAGAATAAAAACTAATGTGGAATTAAAACAAGAAGATGAAGACTACAAGCAGTGGCTAAAGGGCCAAAAGGAGGATATTAATGAAACTATTAAAAATGACTTGAAATCTCTTAAAGATTATTGGAATGATCCAAACTTGGATGAAAGTGAAAGGTTTTTGAAGGATTATATTTTGAACAAACGGTAAATTATTACACTCCCTAATTTTTGCTCAATTCAATGTATGTAATAATTTTTGTATATAAAATATTTAGATTTATGGAATCCGAGAATAAAGATTATGTTCCAACGTATGATGAAATTATACATGACTCGGATGATGGTTTATCGGAAGACGAACTGCAAGTAGAAAAACAGGAAGAATTTGAACACAAGTACAACTACAGATTTGAAGAGCCGGATGAGGAGTTTGTAAGATATTATGAATGGATAACATTTCTTTGTGAATGCTGTCATTTATTTTGTTAGATCAAACGTTACCCTAGAACTATAGAAAGTTCTTTGCGGACCAAAGATGATAGGAGAAAATTGAAGCGAGCAGAAGTGAAAGATAGGAAACAAAAAGAGAAACAAATGAAAATGGAGGAACTAAAGCAAATGCAATCACTAAAAAAACAGGAGATTGAAGAGAAAATTAAAAAACTCAAAGAAATAACTGGCAATACTGAAATAGTATTTGATGTAAGATTTATATATGTATTTATTAGCTCTCTCATTTATGCTATTCAACAGATTTTTTTTGTTTAAACTAAACATATTTATTTAACCTTGGCCTTACTATTTACTATATGGACAAATATTTCTGTACACAAACACACTAGAACAATAATAGTAGTAGTCTAGAAATCTTGTAATTTAACAACCAAATTCATGCCGCAGGATAATGATATAGAAGATGATTTTGACCCAGAAGCTCACGATAGGAAAATGCAGAATATATTTAATGATGAATTTTATAATGGCCCCACAGAAGAGCAAAAACCCGAATTTCAAGATATTGATGAGGAATTAGAATTAGGTATTATTATACTCCCTGTGCTATTTCTTTTATATTAATACAAGGTTGTTTTAGAAAATTGGGAAAAGTATAAATTCCAAGCAAACTGTGGAAGCACAGCCAGGGAACCTCATTGTGAAGATGATGACTTTAATGTAAGTTAAGTAGATCAAGCATACAGGTATAGAGATACTGTTGCATGAATACTAGATACTTGAGCACCATTAATAATAACTACTATGAATGTTACAAGTTCTATGTTATGTACATCATACCTACATTAAGCTGATATGAATATACTTAGTTTACTTGGGAACTCATGTACCTTTTAGTGTCAAGTTAAGTTGGAGTTGAGTTTCCAGTTTTTTTTTTTTTCTTCAATATTTCCTTCCATGTTTTTCTCTCGTTTGTGTCCCACCATCTTATCCCTTTTCTCTCAGCTGCTACCTCCACCTCCTCCTGCACTTTCTGCTTGGCTTCGCGAAGAAACGATGTGAATATGGACCACTATTATAACTGCATAGTAACATGTATAAATGTTGCAGATGGATTGCGATTATGACCCCACGATGAAAAAAACATCGAAAGAATCTAAAAACAAAAGAAAGCGAAAGAGGAAAACTAAATTTGCTGAAGTTTTAAACGAACCAAAACCTACTTTTAATCCCGATGATAAAACATATCAGGAGTATTTGGATGAATATTATAAATTGGAATGTGAAGACATAATTGGTGATATTCCATGTCGATTTAAATATAGAAAAGTTGTGCCAAACGACTATGGGCTGACAATAGAAGAGGTAAGTTGGATTATTTTACCTCCAATCTCTTGTAATCAGCTATCGTTTTAGATTTTAACTGCAAATGATCGGGAACTCAATAAATGGTGCTCTTTAAAAAAAGCCGTGCAATATCGCCCCGAACATATAGAGAAATACGATGTCATTGCCTTTGGGAAGAAAGGGAAAAATGAATCCTTGAAAAGGAAAATTTTACCTAGCTTATTTAAAGATAACAAGACTTTTACTTTGACAGATAATTCTAATAACGAAATTGTAGGTGACAATAGTCACAAATTAGAGAATGGAGAACAAAGCGTTGTAACTAGTACAGATAATAAAAAAATTCAAAAGAATTTATCCTTGCATTTTGAAAAAAATAAAAGGAAAACAAAGAATAAAAAGACCTCACTGGATTTAAACAACTCTAAAAGTAAAATTAGTACTGAAGATGATAGGGTTCTGAACATAACAAATGACATGAAAATTCATAAAAAGAAGAAAGAAACCCGCACACCCAAATTATCAAATATAGAGCAAGGCACAATTACTTCAAACATAAAAAACAATAATAATTTGAATGATACCAATTTAAGTAATGACGATAAATCTATCATTAATAATAAAAGCAGTCATAAAAGGAGGAAATATGAATCTTGTGGTTTGCAAAACGAATCGACTAAAAACACATACTCTAGAAAAGACAATTTACAAGTGATAGATATTTCGGATGCAAGATTAAAAGCTTTTGGCGTAAAGCCAAAGAAATTTAAAAATAAGATAAAATATGGCGGAAACAGAAATACAAATACTAGATAACGGTATTATATTTGAATTGCTACAATTAATTAATAGTTAATATTCTTTTGTATATTACTGTTTATATTATTATAAAATATACATGTATTGAAATCCATTATGTGTAAATGTATACAAAATCACCTATCTTGTTCCTGTGAAGCTAATAGCCTTCTAATAGTGTTTAGACGGCGATGTATAAATATATTAAATTATGCTGCAGTCATACCACAAAAATTGCATACATTGATTTTGGAATTCCAATATATATTCTACACTAACGGAAGCAAAAATATATTTAAAAATGAACATTAATTTTACTTCAATGCGTAAAAATAGACCATATGCATACAAAATTTGATATATCTTACTGAGTAGTGATAGGTGTCCACAATCTCAAGTGGATACGTATTTACAAAGTACAAGAATCACAAATTTTTATCAGTTCAGAAACACGAAGCGATTTCTGCTTATATTCGGGGCGTAACATCCGATTGAAGATTAAATATATATATATATAGTGCACAAACAATTTTAAAATTGATGTCAATCTACAATAATTAATTAAAAAAAAAAAAACGCATTAATTTTAGAAAAAGTCAAGGCAAGGGCTTAAAATATATACATAGTCTTCAAAGAAATTTTATTGTATTAAAACTAATGCAATTGCATACATCTTATTACTACAACAGTAAATTAAAATTTATGGGGAGTTAGAAATATCCATGTTATCAGATTTTTCTGATGATTCTGTCTCTTTCTGGTGGTCTGATTCCTGGGATTTTCTCTTATCCCTCTCTGAATCAAAACCCTTCTCTTCTTCGTCATAATTCCTAGGTACCTTAGAATGAGAAGGTGATCGATCTTTTGTATCTTTGCGATCCTTCTTTTCTTTTCTACGATCTCTACTTCTTGATCTACTTCGTTGTCTACTCCTTTTAGGTGTCGGAGATCTTCTTCTACCTCCTCTAGATCTAGATCGTTTTTTATCACGTCCATGTTTTCTATCTCTTGATCTGGAACGATACCTTCCCCGTGAAGTTGATCTTGAATGTTTCTTATCAATACTAGTCCTCTTTTCGTCAACACTGCTCTCACGATCACACCTCTTTTCTTTCGATTCTCGCTCTTTATCCTTCCTGTCCGGCTCTTTCTCTCGAGACCTTTCTTTGTCTCTTGATCTTCTTTCTCTAGATTTCTCGTGATCTTTATCTCGAGATTTAGCCCTTTCCTTCTCTTTTGATCTGTCTCTATCTCTCGAACGCCTATCTCGTGATTTTTCACGTGATCTATCTCTGGAGCGATGTTTGTCATGATCCCTCCTAGAATATCTGGATTTGGATCGAGACCGATGTGATCTTGTACTTCTTGATCTAGATCGCCTTGACCGCGATCTCGACCTATGCCGGGATCGAGATTTCCGTCGACGGTCTCTGGATCTTGACCTCCTAGAACGAGAAGTGGATCTTCTTGAACGATGGTTAGAACGAGAACGTCTGGATCTGGAACGTGATCTAGATCTGTGTCTACGGCCACGTGATCTCGAGCGTGAACGTCTAGAGGATCTTTTATCTTTAGAAAGCATTCCTATCACTGGATCCATTGCAGCAGAAATTAAACTTTGAGCTTCTTTAGCTTGAGACATTGCTTCCTCTATTTCTCTTTGAGCTATTTCATTGCTTTTTGCTTGGGGTTTTGAGATAGCTTGTGTTGCATGTGTGATTTTCAAAGTTTTGCCTTTAAGCTCTTTTCCATCAAGCTTTAATGCTTCTAATATATTAGGCTGCTCACTAAATTCAACCAGCATATGATTACTATTATCTGATGTCCGTGTACATGTTCTAAAATATTTAATTTCTCCAGCTTTGAGAAAAAAGCTAACCAAATCATCTGTAGTTATTGATGTGTCTATATTATGTATTAAAATTGTTCTACGTACTTCTTCAATTTTTACACTATCATAATTTGCGGGTAATGCTGGATATAAAGGTAAGCTGTTAGCTTGTAGATGGGGATCTGTTGTAATTATTACTTGTTCTGTGCCTATACCACTTACAGAATTTATAACATTTGGTGGTAATTTTGGTTCAGTAGGACATAACCCAGGGACTATTGTGCCATTCTTTGTCATTTCGAGAGCATAATATTCATCAGGTATTTCACCACTTGGCACCGGAATAACTATTAGTGCTCGATCAATAAACACTGTGTTTGTCATATGTTGGGCAATTCCTACGGTAATTGCATCAATAAATTTTATATAGCATATTCTAGATTGTACTGGGCAAGATACATCCCTTATTGTTGGGTATAATCGTATATCTTCTATTTTTCCCAAATATCCAAATAAAGTCTGCATTTGATCTTTTGTAGCTTGAGGCGCTATATTAGTTACCTGTACCACACGCGTTCCTCCAACTGCCATAATGAAGCGCTATTATACTCGTGCAAAAGTCGGCAGAAACAAAAATTTCTTAATAGCGCTCCAGGCATTAATTTTTTAGCTATACCACTAGATGGTTACGTGTAGACCCAGCTCAGAAAAACATGTAAGCAAAAACTACATCTCACACCACGCAATAAATGATCGATATCAGGCACAAATCAGCGTACCACCACAGGTACCACCATGGTAAAAACGGTATATACACCACATTTACCAACTTTCTATTTCTGGACCTGTGTTCTGGACCTGTGTTATGTGTTATGTTGGCTGCTTGTACAGGCTATCTCAGTGATCACAGAACAGTAAAAACTGTATTTAAAAAAAATCCAGGGAGATATTTAACATGTACCTATATACTTATTATAAATATGTATCTATGTATATCTAAATATATCATATATATTAATATGTGAACTGTATACAAAATAGTTTAAATATTGTAACCAACAAAAAGGATGGCCAACATAACATTGAAATGTCCTATAACAATGTCATTTGTCATTTTAGTCAGTGTATAAATGTCAATTGAAATGGAAGTTCGAAGTGCTGATTTTTTGAATGAAGATATTTGTGATATTACAATTAATTCTGTTGACTGTACTTTCGGATTATACCACATGCTTATTAAATTAAGACAAAGCGATTGACATCATATTTATCTAATATTTTTTTGATAGTGATACTGATTATTCTAGATTTATCGCTACAGTGTCATCTAGTGGTGCCACGAGAATTGTGTACAAGCACCGCTATTGCTACACGTGAATTGGGGTCGTCTGAGAATACATATTTTTAAAATTTTCGCACAATATGGCATCGTGGGGTAAATATTTATAAACCTACTAATTTATAAAGATGACAATGGCATATTGTAGATGATGAAAATTTTGAACCAAAGGAGATAACACCTGTTATAATACGACCAAATAAATGGGAAGGTGAGGATGAGGAAGATGATGTGAAGGTATGTAAAGATAATTGACATACAAACAGGTAATAAAAAATAATGTCTTGTCAAGGACAATTGGGAAGACGAAGATGAAGAGCAAAAGCCCGAGGAACCAAAACCAGTTGTGAATCCACCACCCAAACCAAAAAAGAAAGATACAATTGCAGAAAAGGAAGTAAGTATGTGCAAGCATAAGTATTTTTTTTAGTCTCACTAATTAAAAAGTATCTTTAAATTATGCCCAGGTATCACTAAATCTATGTGAGTATATATGTGTACAGTTATTTGGGATTAAAAATAGTATTAGAAACTTGAGTTTTTCTTCGTAATGATTAAGAACCAATCTTCTAAGAAAAACTACACAATTTGCTGGCTCAGAGTTTAGGGGTTCTATGTTATATGAAACTTTTATATAACATAAAACCAAGCCAGGCTTTACTTAATATTTTATTATACATCCATAAAATTTTCCCAATGTATCAATGCCATTGTGTTAGTTATTGAAATAAATCACAGTTTAAATTGTGTAGGCTTTTACAACCAGAATTAGTTATATTAGGATATTCTGGATTTTCAAACAATTTGAATAAATGTAAATAATTTGCGTTGGTCTTCAGTTGCTTATACTGCTAGAAAAGCTTGCTACAAAAGCAGCAGAATGTTTAGAGAATTTATTGATGCAAAGCAAAGCAGCAAGATTGTGGTATTCATCTTTTTGTTTTTCTTAAGGCCGCGAGAATTCACGCCGCGCCGTGAAGTTCACGCCGCGCCGTGAAGTTCACGGACTGTTCGCGGACTAGAACGCCTTGAATATGGATAGCGTTCGCACAACGTTCACGTTTCTAGGCCACTAACCCTTTTTCACGCAGACACGATTTTACCGACTGGGAATGGGGAACAGGCGTGAAGCCCGTGAATAGTACGAAAACTATCCACACTTGCGTTCGCGCTTGTTCAGGCGTGTTCGCCACGTGAGTGTGGAGGCGCTTTTAAAATTCACTTGTTATTTGTATTTTTATACCATTCATATTTTTCAAATGCCAGAAATTTATACTCATATATTGTTTACAGCGGCGGCTCGTGAGTATTTTAACGGATGGGTGGCGGTGGGCATAAACACTGACCATTTATTATTATTTTTAATGGGTGGACAGCAGTAGGCACAAACGCTGAACATTTGTCACTATTATATTTAAAAATAAATAAATCATGTCTCAACATTTTTTCTTTAATTATGTTTGGCTGGGCAGTAGCTACCCTGCCACCTCGCGACCATTACGCCTTATAAACTATTGCGAACCCGTCCTTTTTAATTGCGATTATCTGAGATAAAGATCACCTCAGTATAGAGATGACTGAAGTGAGTCGATTTATAAAAGAAGGCTACTATTATTAGATTAGGTACTATTTTGCTATAAAACTTATCCTAATACCAATCTTTTAGAGATTAAGAAAGGAACGAAAAGAAAAAGAACAAGCAGAAGAACTTGAAGAGCCTGTAGAACTCACACCACATGAAAGACTTATATTAGAAAGGGAATCTGACCTTTCAGCAGCTGTCGACACATTTGGAATAAGTACCACTAGCGGTGGACTGGACGCAATGAATCCTGTTACAAAGGAAGAATTCGACGATTTTGCGGAGGCTCTTACTTCCAAAGTACTGCCATTTACAAAAAGTTTAGAATTCCCTACATTTGCGGAGACTGTCGTGAGAAATATTTGTGCCAGCAGTGAGTTATATTCCATGTTAATTATAGAGAAAAACGATATATAGATCATTCATTTGGACGAATTTTGACTGGGGCCGCCATTTTGATTACTTTAAGACTGTAACTAAAAATTATTATCTAAAATTATTTTTAATGGATTTAGTAAAAGATTATGTCAAATATTGTTTCTGTAGATAAACATAACCTTTAACATAAATAATATATTAAATACACTGTTCAGATTACTCCTTCCGCACAAAGTATCGGGAGGAAGCGCCCTTGTCATTTTCTGTGTTGATGGATTTATTATGAATAATAAAAGCGTACACTTGAGATTCGGTGTGGTCCGTTTAAGAATTTTTGCGCTCGGGGCGGAGGAGAAAATTGTACATATGTTTGGGGTAGGTAGAGGGAGGAGAGATAGTGCTGCATGTGTTTAGCTTATAGTAGTTCTGGGCGCTCATTCGGTTATTCGACTTGATAATGAGAATCCACGTATTCCCGAAACACGTGTCGTCCCGAATTAATTAATACTTT
>JARFOC010045024.1:2125-22298 GCA_031763485.1 Osmoderma eremita | reverse complement strand
AGATGCCAGAGATAGCATCGAAACGTCGAGCAGTCCACGGTTCACTAACGAACCAGGGAACTATAACGCGGTACAAATCCGAAAATCATGAATTTTCATATATATATATATATATGTATTTAATTAACTAAAGGTTAAAAAGAAATAAGAAGGAAATTTACTAATTAAATTACTAACAGTTACTGACTAGAATGATTAGCATACCTTGCCATTTAGGCAGATTGACTTTTTTTATAGATTTTTCAGGGGTGAAGCGCCCTCGCAGCCAATATTTAGGTAATATGGGTGGCCATTTAGTTCTTTACAAACAACGCCACCCTCTGTCGTCCTTCTGCGCGTTCGCTCATCTACGGCAGGACCATATGACCACGCGGTGGTGATTAATATGTTCAACATAACGGAGTACTAGGACGACACTCCAGAAAAGTGAATCAATCAGTACTGAGAATAAGGTCGATAACAGAGTCTGTCGGAGAACCTGAGAAGACCTGACATTTCTTCTTACGCTAGCAATTATTTAGGCCATTTCAACAATTGCTACAGCCAAACGCGTTGAGCAGCAGCCAAACGCGTGCTACAATATCTGAAGGGAACTTAAACTTACTCGTTAAGTTACGATTCTAATAACGAGCCTTTGACTGGATTCCCACCACCCGCCACCGCTACAGACAAATCCGACAACAAAATAAAAAATCAGCAAGAACACAAAAAAGTGTTGGGAAGGATAATAACATAAATATTTCCCCACGCAAAATTGAATGTATGAGGTATGAATCATGCTTAATTTTAAAACTAATATGTTTAGTTTTCTTTCGTTTTTTTAAAGGTTATATTAACAAATTTCTAATGCAAAAAAATGCGTTCAACTAATTTTATTATATGGAATAGTATTATAAGGAATGAGTGCTTTGACACTAAAAATTCCACGAATTACGTCTGAATTGAAACAAGAAATTAAATAGGTTTTAGCGGCAAGAATTTTCGTGATCGTATGTGGTCGTCGCAATAAGGTGAAAGTTTCTTGACAATATTTTGTCTTTTAAATCTCAACGCTTTGATACCTACCAAATCTTCAATCTTGAACTTGATTTTTTTTGTATTTCTTTGTTTGTTTTTGATGAAATACATCCTCGATTAGAGATAAGAAATTACCCAAGTATTATAATTACTTTTGTTGCAAACCTCAAGTATTGTAAAACTGTTTGTATATTAGATTCACTTGGACTCGGTTGTGGATGCCTTATTGGTGTGTATAATATCTTGCTATTGGGTACCTCTTTATGGTTTCGATCTTCTCATGAAATGGTTTCACACCTTGCGCAGTGGTTATGGGTCCTAAATGGCTGGTTTCTTTACGTAGGAATTCCATTTGTCCAGACAAATCTTCATGTTCACCTGACGTAAGTGTTCGAAGACTTTTTTAAGCTTCTGTAGGTGTTCTTAGTAAATGACATACGTTTGCTGTTAATCCTCTTAGTATGTGGTTCAACACTGCCGATGAAGAAAGAATGTGCCGATGCGTTTTTGAGTTCAAATGGCATTCTGGTAAACTCGAAGTGACCATTGTGTTCCGTTTTTCGCGAACTTTTGTTTCCATTTCAACTTGATGGTAGTCAAACCCTAATTCAAAGGTGGTAAAATAATTTGCTCTCCCTAATTTTTCCAATATATCTGTGATGTTTAGAATTGGGATCTTGTCTTATCGTTGAACCTTCTATGATCGGTCACCATTCGCAATTTTTGAATTGCAGATGCGTCTAATTACTTGGGTTCTATAACTACAGGTGGTTGCGCTTTCCCTAATATCGTATTGTCTAACATTTTTTTATTTGGCGATTTTTTCTTTGCTTTTTCTATAAGATTTCGTGTAGATGGGGGGGTTTCATCCTTAAGTCTGATTTCGGATGTAAGATTTAGTGGGATTCTCTCGTCGTGACATAGATCCCTATATTCGTGGCAAATGGTTTGAATGACTTTTCTTTCTCCCTTGTTCGGATGATTTAACCTTAATTCGGCTTCAATATTGTTTCCATAGTTTCTGCGAATTTGTTCAGAAGTTAACGTAGTGTTGATCTCTTGTCCTTCTATCGTGTAGACTTCGGTTTTCATAGGTTTCTTTACACTGATTTTGACTGGGTAGTTGTTGAACTTCGTGGGTTCTACTATTGCTTCCTAGTCTTTCCGTTGTGGTTACAATTTTTGAGATCTCTACTCCATGGATGAGCTGGTGGTGGTGAACGAGCACTTCTTTTAAATTTCGGTCCACGGGTATTTTGCTGGTTTTTCGTTTTTCGTTCTAGTTGAATTTGAGGGTCCTAAAAGCGTAGTGACATAGTAGTAAATCTAGTTCGTAGGACTTTGTTCTAGAAGTTAATGACTGAAGTATCCTTCATTAGTAAGTGCGAAGTTTCCAAATAATTTTAAATATCAGGATGCAGAAAACTTGTGTGTAAAGGTTTGTACCATTGGTAATAAGAAATATAACTTTAACAACTAAGCATCTGTGGCTGCTGACAAATACACACATATTCAGAATATTTAGAACGCAAACTGCAAATAAAGCAGAAGTACTACGAAGAGAAGCTCCAAACCATGTGTGATTCTTTCGAATACCAAAATAAGCAGAAGCTTTAAAAAGATTTTGAGAGGCAGTACATAAGCCGATTACGAACAATTCCCATTTCCTCAGGACCTTTCTGACTTTATTGCTGAAGCCCACTCCATTTTTAGAGTTCTTCCCGAATTCTAGCAGCACACCACATCTAGTCTGGCGCACAGCCCTGATTTCGATCTCTGTCTTCTCCGGCGTAACGTCTCCTCTAATTTTCTCTAGGACTACGTACGACAGTGTACGTCTTCGCTCTGGCCGACTCGGTAAGCAACGCTTCAGGCCCAAGTCTAACCTGCCTTCTTTTCTCCTTTGAGTTTCCAGTTTCCCTTCTTGCAGTCTTAATTGTTTGTTCCTTTTTCTGTCTTGCCTTCTTTCCGTCTTTTCATTTTTTCTGTTGTATCTTGTTTTTTTTCCGATGCCTTCTTTATTTTCCCCGGCGCTTTCGCCTCTTGCTTACCGCCTCTGTCCACTCGGCTATAGGATTCGTGACAGGTATTCTACCATCAGTTTGAGGGGTGATAGTGGCATGTGGAATCGTCTGTGTCTCCTGGTGTAAGAGGTGTTTGCTACAACAACTCTTTCTCCATCCTTTATCTCTCTCGGGATCCGTATTTTCAATTAATTCATCCCTATTCTCTTTCTCTACCTGTTTCTTGGATGTATTTGAAGTAGCTCTTTCCCCATTTAACGCCATTGTTTAAACTTCCTGTTCTAATATTCTCCAACCATTTCTACTGAAGGATATCCCGTCGATTGCCTCTTTCAGCTCTTTCAGACCACTTTTGATGTCCTTAAACATATTTTTGCCGTTCTGTTGCGGCTTTCATCTTAACAATAATATTTTTACATTTTGAAGTTCATATTGTTCATCCTTCCTTTTTGCAACAAATTCTACTTCCGACTTAGTTGGCATCCGGAATCGGCCCACATACTGAACTTATGTGGTGGTACGGATCTCGCTACCGCTCGAAATTCCGGCGCCGTTAATCATGGTGGCAGTGATGTGAGTTATGATATAGGCTCACTCCAATCCGTCTTCCCTACGCGTGAAGACAGGGTCTGAAGTAGCCATGCTATGGCCTGTCATAAACTGGGTGAGGTAACGATCGACCTCTCTGTGTCCTTTAGCAGTCCAAGAACGGAGGTGGAGCATCAATCTTGCAGGCCAACGTCCTCTTTGATCTGTTTCCCAGAGCCGTTGCCATGCCGCGGTCACTGACCGTTTTGTCCTTTCCGGTCCCTCGTATTTTGGTGTATATGCGCTTTGTTTCCTGGGCAAAAACCGACACCGCGATAACACCTGCCACTACCGAAACCGCTGGCTTCGACACAGTACGGTACGTTGAACCCGCAGAACGGCCTTCCTTTGGACCTCAGCAAGTCTCTTGCGGTACATCTCCCTATTAAGGGCGTGCGCCCACAGTTCTAAACCATACAGCAGAAGCGACTGAATTGCCGTCATGAGCAATCTTCGCTAACTGGATTGGACCCCTGCCGTTGGCCATCGAGGTCTATAATCACCTTCGCTGGTTTGTCTGTTGTGCGTAAAATTTGAGGCCAAAAATTATTTTGGCGTCAACCATTACACCAAGATATCTTACAGCAGGATTCGCGCTGACTTCCATCTCTCCCACTCGTAGGGATATGATGGTGTGCATTTGCCTCTTTGAAAGAATAGCCATCTCCATCTCGTTGAGTGTCAGAGTCAAACCATGGCTACTGAATCAATGATTTACCCTCGTCATGGTTTGGTTTAAATCGATTTGGGTCATGTCAACATGTCGCGCAGTTATGAGCAGTACGATGTCGTCCGAATGTCAAACCAGTGCCACCTCCTCAGACGCGTCTGCTCTCAGCAGTTCCTTATAGAATCCTTTCCACAGAGTCAGCAGATAGACGCTTACATTCGCCATTATTTTTTATATTAAAGGAATCTACGAATACCCATAAATGTGTATATTTCTTCTTCGCGCCTGGAAAGCTCACCTCAAATCATTTCAAAACCTGGCGTGACAGATGTTTTCTTGCCTAATGCAGGATCAAAAAGTGTTCAAAAGTGTGATTCATGGAGTGGACATTGTGTTGTCGAATTTCAGAAATTGGTGCCAAAAGATAAAACCGTAAACATTTTAAATATCCCTAAAAAGCAACGGCAATGGTACAACCTCTGGATGTGTTGTAGATTATGGAAAAATTATAATTTTTTCCCCTCTGTTCTAGTTCTTTATTACTATATTTTTTTCTCTACGTTTCCATTTCTTTATTCATACTTATATTCTCTGAACTATATTGCGATGATGGTAAAAGTTTTATTAGGGATTAGGAAACCGTGTGTAAGAACCAGTATTCACATAGGGATGGACATCTTTGTACCCGAACATGTGTTTTTAAGGCAGGTGAGTTTATTAATATTATTTTCCCCGCATCCGTACAGTTTTTTAGATCACCATATTGAATAATGAGTTCGTAATAATAACGTAGATGTGGATAAAATTTTTAGAAGTCAATTTCACATTTAATATTTAAGTATACCTATTAGGCCCGTTTTATATACTTAATTTAGTACTAAATTTAATATTAACTTTTATTTTAAATTTAAAACAAAAATTATTTGCGTGTCATACACAAAAGTTTTTACACTCGAAAATTAGTATAAAATATTTAGAAGCTAATGAATATGTCTGTTTTACATTAAGTTAAAAATTTAGTACGAAAATTTTTGTAAAAAGGATTAATATTCCGGCACAATGGCTGACCAAGACAATGTATTGCTGTTGTGTCTATTATCTTTAAATGCAACTATGATAGTTAGTCTGCTTAAAATAAAAAGGGAACGACGCATTAATAAGAGTGGCGTTCCCGTAAAATATGGTGTAAAAATAGGTTAAGTAGGCGACATGGAGGAAGAGGCATTCTAAATTTATTAAATTGCTAATTAAGAAGTAACGATCCATTGTCCCACTGAAATTTTCTGAGATTATGTGAAGGACAAGCTGATTACTTACTGGGCTTAATAGTAAACGACATAAAAAAGCAAGACACATTTTGCAGAATGTGTATACCTGCCGGAAGCAAGTAGGTAAAGTAAATGATTAAACATTACCCAAAGATTCGAAACCCTTTGGCAATTTCCTCATTGTCTAGGTGCTCTCGACGGACGCCATATAACATAAGCACCAGCATCTGATGGATCCTACTACTTTAATTATAAAGGCGCAGATAGTCTAGTACTACTTGGACTTTCAGATGCTGATTATAAGTTCACCTATGTAAATGTTGGCGTTAATGATAGGAAAAGCGATGGAGGAGTATTTCAACGAAGAGCCATGAAAACGAATTGTATAAATTTTCCTGGAGCTAGTAATTTGCCAGGGCGTGAATTGAAAGTGCCATACGTAATTGTTGCCGACGATGCGTTCCCACTTCTACCCAATTTAATGAAACCATATCCTCTTCGAGGATTAGATCATGATTCCAAGATCTTTAATTATAGATTATCACGAGTTAGAAGAATTATAGAAAGTTCTTTTGGAATTTTAGCCAACCGTTTTAGAGTCTTATTAAATCCAATAGGACTGTCACCTGCGAAAGTTGAAAAGATTATAATGACTTGTGTTGTATTACATAATTTTCTATCTTGCACTAAACACTCAAACTACACAGATATAAACGAAATTGCAGAGCAAAATGTCGCAACTTTAAAGCAGGTGCAACGACAAAGTGGCAATAGATCTGCAAATTTTGCAAGACAAATTCGGGATGAATATAGAAGTTGTTTTAATTTTCCAGCTGGAATGGTTGAATGGCAGGAAAATTCAATTCAAACTCATAATTTATAAACACAAAATAAACTTTAATTCAACAACTTCAATATAATTCTGAAAACAAAATGCAATTTATTTTTTGTGGAATACAAAATATTTATATCTAATAAAATGTTAAACAGTTACTCAATTTTGTCTTTTTTACATAGTCGTGCAAAAGTTTAATGATTTCAAATTCTGCTTCGTTTCTTAGATTATCGTTTTTTATAGATGTCAGTTTGCTTACAATATATTCTCCTGCTATTATGCTGCTTCTTTAGCAGTGGGTCGGTTTTCTAAAACATTTGTAATGCTCGATATGACTGTTGCTGCATTTTCAATTATAGTGTATTCCGCTTCAGGAAATGCTTTCCGTTTTCTTGTCTGTTTCCTTGCCTTTAATGTCTCTTTTGAAATCGACTCAGACGATGCTGGGGATAAAATTGATACATTATTTCCATCTCCATCAATGGCTTCTGACACTTGCTGTAAAACTATGGGTGTCGCAGACTCAGGTAATGTAGTCTCGTTATACATGTTCTACAAATCATAGCAAGTACATGAATGAATAATCAATTGTTGTTAATTAGCTTACCTCAGTTAAGTTGTCCTCTTGAATTGCATAATTATTGTCATCAACTTCAGCAACTACAATGGTATCCGCTGACAGCCTTGCTTCTTCTATGGTATCTGTGGATGCCCTCGATTCTATTAAATCTAATATAAATAATAATTTATCGTAGTACCACAGTGAGGGCACGTATACCTAAAACCATTTGTAAATAATTACACAATAAAGGAATTACATTCAATTTTATTTACCTCTTCGTTCCAACATCCACTTTTTTTAGAACCTATAACTTTTTTGTGTTCATTCAAAAAATTGGTTCGTAAATCGTTACATTTATTTTTAAGGTCGTTAATTATTAGATCCTTCTTAATGGGCAAAATCATCTGCAGGATGTTCTTTAAAGCTTCATTTCTAGTATATTTATTTTTATAGTTCTTCGCTTTTACGTTATACAAGCAGGGATAGTATTGAAAACCCTGAATTAACAATTCAACCTGTTGATGTGACCACGACATTATTTTACACTGGAGTATGGTAGCCATACGACACACCACGACAGACGACACATAGATCATATCGTGACCAGTTATATGGACATAACCCATGAACGCTAAACTTAAACACTGTCACACACTGCGCGCGCACATTTAGTTTGTAAAATTAGTGAGAAAATAGAACAGGTTCTAAATTTTTAGTACAAAATTTTATACGAAGTTTACAAATAAATTTTTGTATATGATACTCTTTGAAATATTTAATGAGATTTTTTTAAACTATCGTCTTTTACTGTTTCTAACTCTAATCTTTCACTGTAATCGGTAACGTTTCTATTTGTGAAATTTCGAAACAATCGCAAACATCGTACTCGTGAACACCGCATCAGCGTTTGCATGTAGCTTTGTATTCTTGGACCGAATATTGTAATTAAAAGTTTGCAAGAATAATGCATAATGTTGCATGCGTGTAGTTGTTAACGTGGGCAAGTTCTTGGTAGGCGACAAAATTTGAGTTAACGGTTGATGGTCTACTAACAATGTAAATGGGCGATCATACAAATAATTTTTTTTTAACTCCAAAAATGATTGCGTACGCCTCTTTGTCGATTTGAGCGTATTTTTATTGTAACGTGAATTGAATTGGATGTTCCGATCCGTCAGGATATATATGTGATAACACGGCCCCCACCGCGTAAGGACTCGCATCCGTAGCTAAAATTAACGGAAGACTTGGGTCGAAATGGGCTACCACGCGTTCTGAGGTAATTTCGTTTTTAACTGCCGTGAAAGCTTTTTTGCAATGTTTATCCCATTTGACTCCATCTTTTAACAAATTGTAAATTGGGTATAATGTAGCGCTTAAATTTTGTAAAAAACGTCCGTAATAATTAATCAAGCCGACAAATGCTCTGACTTCCGTTTTATTAGATGGAACTTTCGCATTTTGAATCGCGTCCATTTTTTTCTTTTGTCTTGTGAATTCCGAACTTATCAATAATGTATTCGCAATATTCTATTTGTTCCGCAAAGAATTGACATTTGTCATAATTGACCCGAATGTTGTATTTAGCTAATCTACTGAGAACTTCTTCCAAACGTTCAAAATGTACCTTATCGTCCGAGCGTGTAATTTTTATATTGTCAAGAAATACTGAAACTCCCGGTATATCTTTTAATATATCTTTGAATTCCCTTTGCCAAATTGCAGGCGCACTAGTTATTCCGTACATTAGTCTAGTACTCCTGTACAACCCTTTTAGTGTGTTTACGGTGAGATATTTTCTATCTTCAGAACGTACTTCCATCTGTAAATAAGCCTGTTGCAAATTTAATTTGGAAATTTTTCTCCACCGGCCATTGAAGAAAATAATGTAGGTAACGGATATTCATCGACAACTAAATTGGGATTCAATGTACATTTGAAATCGCCGCATATTCTAATGTTTCGGTTTGCTTTAACAATAGGAACAATTGGCGTCGCGTATTCCGAACTATTTACCTTCTCCAATATGCCTTCTTTCTCCAAATAATCTAATTCCCTTTCGACTTTTGTCGATAGTGCATAAGGCACTATTCTAGCTTTAATAAACAAACGGTTGTGTATCTTTTTTTTATTTTAAGACTAGCTTGTAAACCCGTAATTTTACCCATATCTTTCTCAAAAACTACTGAATACTTCTGTAAAATATTTTCAAGTCGTGTATTTATACTGTGCAATGTTTGACGCATTTGAAAAATTAATGTGTAATTGACGTAGGTTAGGTATAGGATATGGTGGCTTAAAATAAATTTAAGTTAAAAAATACCCCTTACCACCTTGTTGAGTAAAGAACTCTGAATACGCATTTCGGCAACTAAGTTGCCATCCTCAGCAGAAAGCCACAAAGGAAAAAATATAATGTCAAGCGTAGCACTCCGAGAACAAGTGACGGTGACGCGCACACAGTACAAAACACGAAGGATGTTACCTGCAAAAAAAACAAACCTCCGAGGCGTTGTCCGGGAACTATCTCAGGGTTGGTAACAAAAACTGAAGAAAGCAATGAAAGGTTCGTCGATAACCGTTTAATAACACACAGAGTACATTAAATATGTTTACCCCAGGAAGGGAGCTCAAGTTGGTTAGTACAAACCAATAGTAAAATAAAGCGGGGTTAGCCGCGGTTAACAAGAAAAGATTGATAAAAGGAGAGTTGTTGGTTTACTATTTAAATGGAAATAGAAGTTGACAGTTCGCAAATATACAGAGTAATGAATATTATATGTGGTTCTTAGTATGTTAATAAATTTTAATAATAGAGTTAAGAGAAAAGAAAAGCCGCAAATAGTATTTGTTATAAAACGAGATAAAGAAGTTAGGTCGGTAATATCAGCTGTTCTTAAACGTAAACACTTATGATAGTTGTGTGTGCGCGGCTTGAGTGACGCCACAGTGGTCTGATGTCATACTTAAGTGACGTAGTAAAGAGGGTATATAATACGAGAGACCAAGTTACGTCAATTGCGTAATTATATAATATGAAATAAAACAATAAAAATCTGGCCTGTTCGAGGTGTCTCCCATGATTCTATCGTGCTGGCAGGCTCGGCTACGAAGTTTCCCTGATGCAATCGGATCGAATGATGCAATGGCGGCCGGCGTTGGTATACACGGCAAGGGGTTTAGGGCACGCACAGAGATGATCCTCAACGAGGGTTGTGGGAAAGACTTTCTTCACAAAATGCCACACAGCACACGTCCCACACGGGATAATAACGAAGATTCTCACAACTTAAATAATTACGCCTCCCAATGTAAGTACATGGATAGAGAGTAATTTATTTGTACGTCCACTCTTGTCTCCCATCCTACCTCTCCTGCTCTGCCCCGCACGCCAATCACACGGGTCGGGTTGCTGAAGCGTAACTCAAAATCTTTAAACAGAAGCAAAATAAAGCGCAAAAGAGTCCACCGAATATCCTAAGTTAAATGATAGTTCGGCACGCAACCGAGGGATGACACTACCGGTACTAAAAGATTAAACGACAAATAGAGGAAAATGCAGAAGTGCAAATCTAACGTTACAGGGACATATATGAGCATGTTAAAATTTCAAGTTAAGAAGATAAAATTCTTACGGAGATGTCTCCGACGTACTTTAAAGCACTTTACACTCGAATAATCGCCGCTGCCGATGTAGGGCGCGATTAAATAGTCAAAAGATAATAATAATGGGGGGAAAAGTTCGAGGTTTCCCCTCCCAGCGGTGAGACAATATTGCTTATTAGGAAAATTATATACAAATAGGCATTACACATTTATAGTTGCTGCTGCCTACGGGCGCAACTAATTATCTCGGCGCGACACGCACCAAAACTTGGTTCAAAGTTTAATAAATAAAGTCCTTACTAGTTGAAGATGTTGACTAATTAGAAAGCGTTGATCACGAAATCATTTGCTACATACCCACTATAAGCACACAGCGGAGACACGACAGACACGTCCGCACTGCACGGCGGTCTGTAAGACCCTAACCGGCCTTTCGTCCCCATACCGGCGCCGCACATCCGATTAACCACCCAACCATCGAGCTCCACCAGAGCCAACGAAACCCAACCATCCCAACACTCCTAAAAAATTAGCGGGGAGGGATATCCCTCCCATACACTCACACACGCACACAGCCATCCACCCATTCCACACTGTCTCGATTGGTTGAATTTAAGTAGCTTGCCGAGGCTAATACTTACAGGAGCGGGTACCTAGGCGTTAGCCCATACCCCGCTTGAACCTATATTGGTCATCCCGAGTCATGGTGTAACTATATTTACGGTCTGTAAAATGTTTCCACTTTCACCATGCCTAATCTTAACCAATTATCACTTTTATCTAACGACTTTCCTCCATAATAACTCTACGTCGCGAGTACACCTCTTTAGCTAACCGAATCATCCCAGCCACGTTCCGGGAGAGATATGCCGGGGACACTGCTATTGGTAGTTCTAGACACTGAACACGAATATCATCATATCTTTCACAAAAAAAAAAAACAGAAGATGCTTCCAATCCTCGTCCGCCCCACAGACGCATTCTTTCGTTCCGGATAGATCAAACCCGTACAGCTTGCTCGCGAAGGAGCCATTGCCAGTCAAGAAGTTTGTAAACTCAAAAGAGAAGCTATCCACTTTGTAATCTGAAGCCACTGTTGGTAACCACTCATAGGTTACCCTTCCCTTTTCAGAGCTGTTCCAACGGTCTTGCCAGACACGATGCATGGACTCGCGCACCCGTTGTAATATCTACCTCCTCTCTATTTCCGGTTTGAGACCTCCCAAATCCTCGATATCCAGTACGGAAAACGGCAGCCCTCTCCGCAGATGGAATCTGACCGAGCCCAGAAGCACCTCCAAGTCAGCTGGCATACAGCCAGCCAGCACACCCAAAGCAGGGTTGGACACTGTTCTACATGAGCGAGTAGTTGCCAGGAAAAACGGACGCTGTCCTGTCACTAAAGATCTTAGTAGGTGAGAGCCGGCCGCCCTCCCGGCCCAAACCGTAGAAGCGTAAGTCAATATTGGCACCGCTACACCTGTATAGATAACTCGCATTATGCTTGGCCGTAGCCCCCACTCTCCAACAGCAATCCGTCTAAGCTTACCAGCTACATTCTTTAGCTTGTCCCTAACGTATCTTGCGTGAGGTAGAAATGTTAGACCAGTATCCAGAATTATACCAAGGTATTTTGCCTCATTTTTCCAACGAAGGACACCCCCTCCTAGGCGTACATGTGGCGGCCTGTTCCTGCCCAGTTTGCCTCTTAACATAACCCCGACCGTCTTCCCAGCAGATATCTGTAGCCTCCTGGACTGAGCCCAATCTTCGACACGGTTAATCATGTTTGCGATCCGCCTCTCAATATCTGTTCTACTATCTCCCTGTACCAGTATGGCTAAGTCGTCAGCATGGGCGACCTTTTCTCCGGTATCACCCTCCGCTCGACGCACGATCTCGTCAAAAACGAGATTCCACAAAATCGGGCCAAGTACGGATCCCTGTGGGCAGCCCCCATGGTGTCACTTACTCCAACAGTAAAGTTCCCATTCGGCAGCCGAACACTGCACTGCACTGCCCGCCGCTATTTTATACACAGTACCCCAGGGGTTCCTATTCCCCTCCTCACTCAAGAACCGTCTCCAATGTTCCTCCTTTGATCTGACAATGGCTTTCTTGTAAAAGTTTGCCGCACAGCGCGAACAAAAGATGGAGACGAGTAATGCGCTACCTTATCACTGTATGAAACGGAAAGGGCTCTCGGGCCCTCCCAATGAACGCCGACGTCAGATACAATTATCTCGTTCTCAGTGACAAGTACTAGATCGGGTTTCAACAGGCCGGCGTCTGTTCTTATGTATGGTTCCGCTTCGACCACATGCACTTTCTCAACCGCCGCTCGCCGCACAATTTCCACAACGCGATCATGCCGCCGTATCCTTGTCCAGTGTGACAGCGGACACTTCTGGAGAACCTGGCACAGGGTTTCCTGCCTTTGGCACCCCACACGGCATCCCCGCGCCTCCGGGGGTTGGAAGGAATGCCAATGGTGGGCAGAGCATTCCCATCCCCTTGCACCTGCATGGATGTATGCATCGGGGCTCGTGCGGTGCAGGTGTATGGTGGTCCTAGCAAATTGCCGTATTTGCTTGTCAATCTGACAAAGGGCCCGCGAGTTTAGTCGTACATTTTGCACGAAGTACAGATATCTCGGCAACAGGTGTCTTTTTAAGATGTGCAGATGTGGGAGGAGCACTTCTAAATGTTAATCTCCATGCTCCTGTCCCTCATGAAATGGCTCACCTTGTTCAGTAAGGCTTGAGCCCGGCTAGTGCTTTCGGCCAGAACCATCAAATCGTAGGCGTACGCTAGGCAGGCCACACGCTGCCCGTCAACACTTAAACGCCCTCCAAACCGCTCCAGTTCGCATACTAACTCCTCCATCACGATGTTAAACAGGATGGGTGATAAAGGGTCCCCCCTGACGGACTCCGCGCCTTATCAGCACCTCAGCGCAGCGGCGGCCAAGGCACGAGATGGTAGTGGCACAATCACGGTAGGAGTCCATCAGGTATTCACCAAACTCTTCCTCGACGCCAATTCTCGTCAAAGCCCTCCGGATGGATGTGTGCGGCACTAAGTCGAACGCCTTTCGAAAGTCTAGGGCAACCGCTACATGCGGCTGCGCTCTCGCTCTACAACGCTTGATAAAATGTTCCAGGGCCAGGTTGTTAGCTAGACATACATCCAGCTTTTAAATCCTCTTTGGTTGGGGTGCGTCGGTATCATAGAGAGCCTACGGGCCAGCACACGGTGTAAGACCCTGAGGACAAGGGAGGTTATGGTTATCGGCCTCCAGTCCCCGGGCCTCCGGGAGGGAACGCCTTTAGGTATTAGAGTGGTCCTGGCCGCCTTCAGCGATGCAGGAACCACACGCTCAGCCAGCATTAGGTTGTATTATATCACTAGTCGTTCGACGGGCATCTTCCTTATGGCGGACATGCCAATACCGTCGGGGCCCGGCGCCGCAGATCTAGAGAACGCAATCGAGGCAGCAACGTCCTCGGCCGTAATCGGGGTCATTATTGGGGTAGTTTTTTTTCCATTTAATACCTATACTAATAACCCGTCATCTAAGTAATTAATACGGGTCGGTTTATGAACACTACTGAAATTTCTGCATGCATTATACAATTCTACGTTCTACATTCTGAATCTATTTCATGCTTCCTACAATTCCTAATTTCAATTTCTACTTCTAATTCCTACATTCTAATTTCCTACGATTACATTCCACTTTATCATGCACGTACATGCTTCTACTGGCTTAGTAAAAAAATTTTTTTTTTGAAAATCTATCTATGTTAGTATGTTAGTTGGTATACCTAATCTAAAAAACCTTAATCATCTAACTTAAAAACTATGTTAGTAATGTTAGTTCTTACTACTACGTACGTCCTCATCTGGAGTCCTCCGGACGCGGCCCATCGGCACCTCCCGGCCACCGGAATCCCTACGTCCAGGTATTTGACCCCAAGTAAAGTTATCTGTCGTCTATAATCAGTTGTTCCGCATTCTTGGGTTATTTGTCTCGTTATCACATCCATCCATCCACTGGAAACCCTCCGAAGGTTGGTCCTCGGCATCGTTAGTTGCCGGAATTTCCAACCCCCAGGCACATCAGCGGATGTGTGATGGAGTTATATTTGTCATAATCGGATTTTGATATCAGTTACGTCAGGCATCTCTCATTCTGTCTCTGTATGATGTTACAAAATGCTTCGATATTTTTGAAGCTAATCTGTTTAGTATCTTGAAGGTTGCGGGATCACGGAGTGCACCCGCCACGGTAATCCCCCTTAATGCCTCTCTCTCTGCGTCAGCCACGCCTTGCAGTAGATGGCACTCAAACACCACATGCTCTGGTGTCCCTGTTTCTCCGCATGGGCACACATTGGTCTCGGCCAAGCATCTGTCGTACAAGTACTGTGGGTACCGACCATGTCCCACAAGAAACTGTATTAGTCCAGCTGACGGCAAGAAGTGCCTCATCCGCAACCTTTCTCTGATATCGGGCAGGCATTGATAGAGTCTCCTGCCTTTCAGCGATTGACTCCACCTCACCTGCCAAATACTTTGTATTTTCTCTAATATTTCCATTCGGGTAGTAGCCCTTGCCGAGAGGATGTCCTCAACTCTTTCCAGTCGCCTCTTCCTCAGCCAGTACCCGGCAGCCGCCTTCAAAACCTCCAAGTCCATGGGCAACTGTCCTACCACGACCTGCAAAGCATCTGCTGATGTTGTGCAGTATGCGCCAGTAAGGCTAATCAGTACCCCACGCTGTGCTGAATTTATCTGCAGTCTGGGTTTCACTTGTTTGGCTTTGTCCACCCAGACGCTTGCTCCGTATGTCACCATCTTAGCCATTACGGGGCCCATATATGTCCTAACTGCAGGTTAGGGTATGCGGTACTGATTTCTGGCGATGCGGATAAGTTTTTGCATTGCCGCCGTGGCCCTGTCGCAGGTTGAACGGATGTGCTCGGAGTAGTTACCCCTTTCGCCCACCCGTATTCCGAGGTACTTGGTGACCGTTTTTCTGCGTATGGAATTGCCCTGTACTCGAATTATTGAATCTCTGGCAAGGTTTCCCTTAAGCAAGGCAAAGGTGGTCTTTTCTCTGGATATCTGCAGCTTGTTCTTACTGGACCACTCGGCCAACCGAGCAACCACAGCTGCGACCCTATACTCCAGTCCGGCTCTGCTGTTATCCGCGATCAGGATAAGTAGATCGTCAGCGTACGCTAGCGTGGCCTCCGCCTGGCGGTCCGAATCCAGCTGGTGTAGCAGACCTTCAACCACTATGTCCCAGAAAATCGGCCCGCAGACCGACCCCTGAAGACACCCCTTGGTCAGGCGTTTCTCGATCTTATTCCCTGGACATGACATTGCGGCGTATCTGTCCTGGCAGTAGTTGCGGACACACCGAAATAAGGCTCCCGGACATTGTAACTGCCTTAGCCTGTCCGACAGTGCAGGCCACCACAAGTTATCGAAGGCCCCCGACACGTCGACGGAGACCCCAACCACGTACTTCTGATCTGTACGCCGAACGATTCCCATCGCCTCCACGACAGCATCCTCAGCCGATCTTCCCTTCCTATAGGCATACTGACGCGCATGCATGCCACCAGTACGCTCCCTATGTTGCTTGAGCCGCAAGCACAGCAGGTGTTCGAGTACTTTCCCCAGACTGTCCAACAGACATGTCGGCCTGTAGGACTTGGGGTCAGTCTGTTCCTTATCGGTATTCTTTCTTATGATGACCACGCGAGCCTGCTTCCAAATCGTCGGAAACTTTCCCTGCCTGAGACACTCGTTATATAGGTCAACAAGCAGGGGTACGATCTGTTCGGATAAATTATGCAGTACCTCGGACTGTATACCGTCCGGGCCTGGGGCCTTTCTGGCCTTCAGCCCGCGGATCATCATATCTACCTCCAAAGCCGTGAATGGCTCGACTCCCACGTCATCTCCTCGCAGGTCCGCCACCCGAGCTCTCAAATTTCGATGGATATCCTCATCCCCTTCATGATTGTCGTCGGGGAGAAGAGTCGCCATCAGCTCCTCCGCTGACTGCCTCCACCCTTCAGTATAGGTTCCATCAGATTTCTTTAGAGCCGCGAATAGAGTCGGGGCTCTAATTTTCTCTGCCGCCAATCTGTATGGCATTCCCCATACGTCTAACTGGAGGTCTTTGTCAACGGATCTTTCCCAGCTCCTTGTTTTCACCTCATCTAGTTTCCCTTGATACTCGGCCTTAAGGGCACGGTATCTTTGGAGATTTCGCTCCCTGTCCTGCACGGTGATCGCCCTTTGGTAATCCCTACGTGCTTTCCTTGTTCGTGTTCTAAGCCGAGTTAGTTCCCCCGTCCATGCTATTTGTGCCACGCGAGATCCCCGCCGAATCATCGGTACGGCCTCTCGCATGGCTGCCTTGATTGCCTCGGTAATCTGTTTTGCATGTTCATGTACATCACCCCAAGGTAAACTCCTGAGCTTCCGCACATCAAACACCCGCCGCAGCCGATCCCAATCTGCTTTCCGCAGGTCAAAGCCAGTCGGCAATCACTGCGGTTCTGTCTCACCTTCCACAGTTCGTGCATTCTGCAGCTCGAACTGTATCAGGTTATGGTCGCTGACCGTCAAGTTCTGATGCACTCTCCAGCCAGCAACTGTCCCCTGTGCTCTCTTACTTGTCAGTGTGACATCTATGTACGAGGAGGCCCCCGCCCTGTTTTCGTAGGTAGGAGGCCCCTCCGGCACTTTCTCGACCTGCAACCCCAGTTCCTGTATGAGCAACTGGACGCCCTTCCCCTGTCATCAGTGATGGGGCTGCCCCACATCAGTGACTTCGCATTTGCATCCGCCACCACGACAACTGGCACCCCCGAGAAGGCCTCAAGAACTTCCCTTGTTTTAAGGATGTGCACATCCACGGGGTCCTCATACTGATAGTATTGATTAACAATTACCCACCTACCGGTCGCCGCACGCAGCTCCACCACTATACAGTGCGAGCTGCACATGTGAGTAATGGCAGTTGCTGTTATCTGCTCATTGAGGATAATGGTCACCGCTTTTGGTGTCTCCCCACATTTAACGATCCGGGCTTTCTGGGGCATGCCCAGAATGCCGCCTCGGAAGGCCCACGGCTCTTGTACACAAATCACATCCAACCTTAGTTCTTCCGCCACCATTCTGATCTCTGTCACAACAGTCTTGCTACCTTGAGCATTAAGCTGTCCTAACCTCATGTGTGTCTGGTGTGTATCTGATTGTGCGGCCATGTCTGTGTCAGGTCAAAAGCTATTCGACCGTAAGTCCTCACCATATCCTCAAAAACTTCTTCGAGATCCAGGGTCTCTTTCCTCCTCTCGAAAGTCTTGCGCAACAGGTGCATCAGCGGTCCCGGTTCGGTAGGTATCGCTTCGCTCTTGAGGCGAATCCTGTCGACCGCCTCAAGGCTGGGGTACGTTATCGATTTTCCCCGTGGATGCATCCACCTTATGATGTGTCGGAGAGCAGTTGTCAAGGTTGTTGTGTCCTCCAAGCGAGAGAGCCTCATCTGGGTCTCCAGGTCCTTGTAAATTGCTAAATATTGTAAAATACCCCCTGCCCTGGAGATGTGTTTTTACTTTCCCGCCTATTTACCTCATCCGGTTGGTTTATCACCATCGGTGAGTCCGACGGTTGCCTATTATTTGTAGTCGTTGCATCCCCCCTGTCGCCAGGGTCCGATGCTGTTGCTACGCCTTTCTTTTTCTTTTTGAAATATCCAGCGAGACCCCCAACACCTTCCCCGCCTGTCGCGTGGTTGTTTTAGCCAAGGTCGGTCTAGGTGGTGTCTTCGCTGAAGGTATCTGTACTAATGCGTTTTTGTTAATCTTTTGCCTAAAAGCTTGTGCTCTAGCTTTATTGCGCCTTATTTTTGAAGGTGGTTTCTTTTTTGTATTGCTTTGAGTTTTTGAGGGATTGTTATTCATAATCTGTTTTTTGTATAAGGCGCTCGAGCAACATTTTGTGTGTAGGGCACTCAGAAGTCTTAATGGCACATTTCTTATCTCGCCGTGTGCACGGTATGCACACCGCAGGCTGTGCCTTTTTGTTGCAGTCACCTTTCTTGTGTCCCGAAACACCGCAGTGCTCGCAGACCTCCTCTTTTGCACAGTACTTGGCCACATGTCCCAAGTCCCTACACTTGTGGCACCTAGGCACCACTATGTAGTCCTTTGTTGAGATCGAGCTGAAGCTAATATATGTCTTCCCTTCTCTCAACAACAGTCGTCTGATACCACTGGCGACCTCGACAACAAGGTGCACCGTCTTTTTCCCTTTTGGTCCAGTCTTAAACCGGATATTGAAATTGTTATCGAACTCCTCTTGAGCGATGTGATCGCTAAAGTTCTGTTCATATACGGCAGACCTCCTCCTCCTTCATGTCTGATGGTACATCATACATGATTAGGAGTGACTTCCTCTTTTTTGCCGTTTCCACTTTGAGCACTTTGTTGGTTGCCCTCATCGATCTGATTTTTATTTTATCTCTCGCGGGGTTGACTACGGTCGTAAAGGTCTTTTGAATATCCCTTATTGACTCGTTATCTTTGCCGGTCACAAATAGGGTTGCCAGTTTTTTTTTGTAGTTTCTACCATTTTGGTAGTCTTGTTTTCGTTTTTCGATTAGCCTGCCACTGCAGCATAGCTGAAGGACGATGTTGTATTCATGTTAAGTGGTTGTGTGTTAATTTGTTGTTTCTGGGTTTTATTTTCCCGTTGCAAACTTTTCATTTCCCCAATGTGCTCCGCTTGCGCAAAAGCCCATTCGGATATTTTTGTCTTTAGCGTTTGACGCGCCAATTTGGTAAGCCGATTACTAGGGTCCATGTCTCTATCAATGTAGTCCATGAGACCCTGGTAGTGCTGCAGCACAGCTGCAGTAGCAGGGTGTACGGGTACAAGAACAGGGATGGCCCCCCGCTCAGTTTTGGAGCCAGTGGGTTCAGGGAGAGGGGGCTTGAGACTGAAGGATTGCTCCTCCAAGGCAGTGGGGGGAGGACCTCCTGTGTGACATTATGTCACACAGGATTATTGGGGTAGTCGACGGTCGCGGATCGCGCACTGGGTGGACGTCGTCCGGCGGAACGCGCGCAAAAATGTCAGTATATAAGTCATCGACCTCGGCCGCCGACGATTGCTCAGGGCTAATGGGAGCCCTAGCAACAAATGCCCCCTCGAAGATGTTAGAAGCCGGCTTTGCACGGTCGCGCACATACAGTACTTGGGCTGCCCTATAAGCGGCAGCTCGATCGGCGTGGGCGCCGTACTGGGGGCGCTCATGACGGGGCGGGCGATATCCACGATGCGAGCGGCGGACCCGGCGGCAGGGCGGAAGGAGCCGCGAATCCACACTTCAATCGCGGTGGCTGTCGCCTCACGCGAAGCGCCGGACTGAAAGACGGCGTAAAGTTCTTTATCTAGGTCGCATCATGTATTAGTGTTTCTGTTGTAATAGTCCGATATGAACGAGACAATCCCACTCCGAATAACGTCGGTGGGTGGACGGGGGGGGGGGGGGGAGGGGGGCACAGGGGCCGCACC
>JARFOC010045014.1:0-22306 GCA_031763485.1 Osmoderma eremita | reverse complement strand
GTTGCCATCCTCAGCAGAAAAACCACAAAGGAAAAAGGTAATGTTAAGCGTATCACCCCGAGAACAAACCTGTTCCTTATGTTCCTTATGTTTGATAGTGTCGTTCTAGGAACAGGTAGTGTAATTTATATACACAACAAATTACATAAATATTATATTAAAATTAGAACATATCTACAGAAACTACAGTAATATTTATGTTATTTAAATAGATGCCTATTTATGGTTTATTCAAGGTACCTTAAGCGATTGTCCTATTTGGCTGCTGCTGTTGTTGATTTCTTACAAGCTTACGTAATAATATACTGGTGTGGCACTCAAACTATAAATTTCAATGAAATGTGTTTCCAGTTCCAGAAATATTTTCTTTTGTTGAAGGTATACGTAAATAAAACATATTATCAGTGTTTTTTCAATGATTTATTTGGCTTTATAATCTTCAAACATATTGCTATCAAAGCGGATTACGTTAAGATATGTTCAATAGTGTTCGCAAATAACAATGTATTATTTACCTTTGTTGAGTTTTTCTTCACGAATGACATTGGGATTCCACATTCCCTTCAAAAACAAGAAATCCTTAGTGAATGGTGCTTTGCGAGCCAATAAATACATGTTAATACAAATGTCTGGTAAACAACAATATTATAATTAGAATAATTCAAAATACTACAATAAAATGAGATCAGTCGCCGAATTTTAACGTTCTTCTGTGCCTGTCGTACTATTGATAAAATATAACCTTACTTGAATATTCATGAAAAATTGAAATATATGTAATTTTCATTCATACCGCTTACGGCGCTGACCAGTAATAATATACATCTGACAACGTTACCTATTTTTGGGCACCTTCTAGGCATGTATTGGAATCCATTCAAAATAGGAGCACTACAACGCACAAATACCCAATACCACTGACCTTCGAAGATTGGTATTAAATCGCTAAACCCCCAATCTTGTAATAATTCCTTCGTATCCATTTCACTTAATGACAACTCTCAGGAACCAAGAATACAACAACACATGTGACAAGGAATATTGGAATAGAATGATGATGATGATGATTTACGATACCTCCCTTGCAAGAATAGACAGGATTAATATCGTATTCTGTGTCGTGCCGTTAAAAACACTGCAGGTGGCCCTATAGCATCTGATTTGGTTCTTTTAGGTCGGAATAACGTTTAGTAATGTTAAATGTAATTCCTTGTTTGATTTAAAGTGAGATTTAATAAGAGCAGCCAAATTTTTTCTTTGCCACTACACTCGCCTGCTGTAGGATTGAATTTACCAGATGATTTAGTTAGGTTAAACAAATATTTCAAGAATTATTTGTTTGCCTTAAACTACGATTTATTTTGTATTTGTTTGAGGTAAGAATTTTCACATTTGAATCAACAAAATATAGTTTAAAAAAATCAATTTATTAGCGGCAATTAAATCGCTTTTCCGGTGTACTTCAATACTTACCTATGGTTCTGCTCCTAAATCCAAAAACAATCTAGATGCGTCTTGTAAATGATCTAAATTTATTGCAGAACAAACTTGTTTCTGCTAACACTCAAACTAGTTTTTTTTTCTAGTTTTATCTTGTTTCTAGGCAGCAAAGCAATCTTTAACGCAAGTTAGAAATCCTTTGTATAAATATTTTTACATTAAAGGTAATCTCAAATATTATTGGCACATTGCTTGTTTTCCATATACTTTCAAGTATTCAACTCCAACTCATTTTAAGAATTCCAACCGCATTTATGATATTTAAATGTAGTGTCAGTTGGTATAAAATCTACAAATATTTCTATAAGATAGTTGCCAAGCTGGAAATTGGAAGACAATGGCAAGGTCGACCAAAATCAATAACGCCACGAGACGATCGAAGACTAGCGCAACTAGAACGTGGAAACCACACCACTAATACAACCCAGCTTTGTAGTGCGTTTTCTGCTGCCACTAGAAGGCCTAGTATCAATGCAAACAATAATAAGTCGTTTACATAGTTCCGGCTTATATGCCCGAAAACTTTTAATTTGTATTCCACTTATTGCAGAGCATGAAAGACCTCGTGGAATGTGGGCTAATGAGCGTATCAATTAGGATCATAAAGAATGACGACAAAAAATCAGTAGCGAGTCCAGGCTTACGTTGCTGCCAACGTATTCTGATGTGGCGTAAACTAGGTACACGCAGCAAACCCACAATGTGTCCCGGAAAAGCCTCAATCTGATAGTGGTAGTGTAATGGTATGCGCAGGGATATGCACTACGTGGCACCTCGGCCTTTATTTAATGGAAAATGGAGCTCTTACTATTCACAGATATCTGAGGAAAATGGACTGCCATTTTCTTTTCGTATGCAGCAGCAGTGGGAGACTTATTTATTGCTATGGACCATAATGTCGTCCCCATCGAGCAAACATCATGAACAACTGGTTTCATGAAGTTGTATGAAGTATGAGAAAATGGAGTAATCAGCCAGTTCCCCATACGGTAATCCAATGAAGCGCGCTCGGGATCCTTTGGGAACATATGTTTCTGCACGAAATATGCCACCCATAACGCTTCAAGAATTACATATGATATGATGACTTAATTCTACTTTATCGGAAAGTTAATGACGTAACTGCCATCTAAGAACAAACTAACTGTATATAAATCCATTTTTATATTACTTTAATTCTGAGAGTGAAAATGGCAATTTTATTCTTGTGTTAATTTTTGTTTAACGAAAGTTCTTCGTCCTCATATGCATGTACCATGAATATAGTCGATATGAAACATTTTGTAAGCACAAATACTACAGTCTCTCAAAAAGCCCTCTTCAAATTAATTATTTTAACATACTTTTGTTACTTCACCGCCGTTCTATAATAATATTGCTTGTATTGAGAGACCTTTTAACTGCATGACCCGCATTGCCAGTGTAGCTAGTAAGACACGCTGGTGATTCCAATTATTGTAAACACAATCGATTGCACAACACTCGTTATGGGCTGTTTGAAGTTTTCGTCTAGAAATATAAATTTCAGATGGGGAGATTGATCAATTAAAATACAGTTTCCAGCAATAGAGACGCAATCGCAAACACCAGAGAAAATAATTAAATTTCAATTTTCTGCTACAATAAGCGAGTAACACCAGTCGCCCATTTCCGGTATCGTCAAAATTTATTCAGGGTGCTTGCTAAGGTACTTTTGTCTTAAAAAACGGACAATAATAAGCAAATTTGCCATACCATATTTTCAAGTCAATAAATCCTAAAACATGTAAATTATTCCCAAACGCATCAGATTCAATTCCACTTGATTCTCAATAAATCCCTTCACTAAATAAACTAGCTGTTCATCCGGCCCGTATAATTAACTTTATAAATATATTACCTACCTAAACTTGTCAATCTTCCCTCAAATTTCAAGTTCCATCTTGAAATTTATTATCTATTTGGATAGCCCTGGGCTTCTGGGAAACCGCAACTGGCATAGTATTAAATTACATTAACTATTTAGGTTTCCAAATGTAATATTCTAATATTAGGCATACTAATTGATTATATTAGTTAAATATACTTAGGACGTTACGATACTTGTATACGTAAATTGTAATTTCATTAAATTTACTATTAAAGTGTCAGCTCCAAAAGCTCAAAGATTAAATATTTTCAACTGTATACATGTAAAGCCAACCATGAGTCCGTTTAGGTGTTCTTTTGATTGACTATTTAAGTGAATCCATTAATTATTATTCGCACGTTGAACGTTGTTAGTAATTATTTACAATGAAACGAAGCGTGATTGATGGCCACATTGAGTTGGTTATTTATTTCCAGCATGCACGGTTTAACTAATTGCTCTGCCTGGCAACTTGCGTAATTGCTAACGTGGCTTCAGTACACTGCACATGCACACATTAATTTACTCCAGCATGCTACTCAATGTACAGGTGAATGCAGGTATCCCCATGTGCTATTGCAGCTTTTGTACAGGCAAATTCTGGACGAGAATATTCCGGAGGTAGGCAGTTTGTATGGCTACATAGAGAGGCTGTGAAGTACATAAGTTATCAATAATGTAATTTATAGAAGATGTTCTATTAGAAAATCAATCTAAGTTAAAAACAAATATTAGTGGGCATAGAAATCCCATCCCATACGTTTATGAACTGATATCTACGGTAGAAATACCGTATTCGCCATCTTCTGGAGTTCTGGATAGCGATTTCATAGAAACATTATTGCGCTTATTAGACCTAAACAGAATGTACCCTTTTTAGTTGAATATCTCGAGATCTTGCTGGCCAATATGCAAGACCACCACAAAATAACTATTTCATTTAAATACGTATGAGCTAATATACGATGGCTACTCGTAAATACCCACACAACTTATGCTGCGAAGAATTAGTACATTACAATTTTATAATGGATTTATGCTTTTAATTAAACAGGCAAATATGGCATGTGGATACGAGGGCTGCCTTTTATATTTCTGGAATACATAACAGAAACTAAATTTAATCATAGTACATGGCTTTATTGTTTTTCAAAATATTCTCTGCTTTTTCAGCCGTCGAAAATCGCTGACCACGTAATTTTTGTTTGATGTGGGGAAACAAAAAGAAGTGTTTGGATGCCAAAGCAGGGCTGTACGGTGGATGACCCATCAATTCAACTTTTTCAGTTACCGAAAATTCTCTTGTTTGAGCTGATGTGTAAGAGCTCGCAATGTCCTGGTGGAGAATGATCCGTCTTCGGCGGTTGGTTTCCCTTATTTTTCCAAACACTTCTGGCAAACAAATGGTTGTGTACCATTTAGAATTGACCGTCCGACGTTGCACCACTGGTACAGTTGCCACATGTTCGGTTTCTCCGAAGAAACAGGCGACCACTTGCTTCGAAGTGCTTCGTGCGCGAACAACTTTTGTTGGATTTGGCTTATTTTGAAAGACCACAGTCGACTGCTGTTTATTTTCGAGCTCAGAGGCATAGATCCATGATTCGTCACCTGTAAGGATGCCATAGACATGTTTTGAAGTCCTGTAATCGTATTTTCGAAGCATTTCGTTCGACCAATATGCACCAGCCTTTGTTTGACCAATTGTCAAATTATCTGGAATCCAACGCGTACAATTCTTTTTAACTACCCAAGGATGCCTCAATCTTACGATACGTCCAAGCCAATCTTTCAATATCATTTCACGCACAGCATTAATGATTTTCGGTACAACAACTGATTTTGGATGGCTTTCACGAAATTCGTCAGTGAGTGAAATACGGCCACGATTGAATTCGGCGTACCACAGGTATACACTAGGTTTTGATGGTGCTTCATTGCCAAATTTCGAGTTCATCGATGCACTGTTGTTGAGATAATCGAGGTCGAAAATTGTAAAAACTAATGATACGAAAATGTTCACGAGTTAATTCCGTTTTTTGGCAAGATGATTTTTTAAGCTACTGTAAGTAACACAAATATCGCTTGCACGTCAAAATGTTCTGAATAAGTATACTGTCAAAAGCCTGAAATTTACGATACAGGCGTCAGTTCTCAGGTGGCAGCACCTGGAACGTCTGTTCCTGAAATATAAAAGGCATCCCTCGTATATCCTTGTAAAGTGAATTTCATAAACTTCTATAATACTTAATTAAAAAGGGTATATTCCATTTACTGTTTGAAATGTTTATTGTACAAAATGAAGATCTAATGTGTTGTATTTCGTGTATTTCGTTGAAAGTGCTCAACAACTTTTATATATGACATTTATTTGAAAATGTTATAATAACCGAGATATCTACTTTGACTCCATAAATCAAACGCACTGTATATATATATCATATGTATTGATATAATAATGTAATTAAATTTATAAATAATTACAATAATTAGTTGACTGCTCTCTTCATTATTCATTTCTTTTAAATAATGAAGAAAAACCTTAACCTATTCTCGGCTAAATTTAATTCTTCGACCTTTTATTTAATTAAATAAGTTGAAATATATATGCATAAAACATATTCCCGTTTGCTACATCTTTATTTACGTTTCATAAATACACTATTACTTCAGGTTCATTAATCTACGAAAACGGGAAGCAACCCATTTACTAGCACAATTTCGCTGCCATTAGAAGAAAATTGCTTCTTGTATCAGAAACTACAACGACATTCGCGAAACCCATTATACAAAATTTGAAAATTTATAATTGCAAGTCAGTTTACCGTCCCCATTTTAACCGAACTGTTGCATCCAGTTATTTACACGTCTTCAACCTCGCGCTAACTGCATTCATTGCTGAATTTAGTTTCGTGCATAATTCTGGACTCCATTCAAATAAATGAAACTAGATGCAGCAATTTTCCGGAGTAAAATTAATTATAACTAAGTCCGTGTAATTCACTGCATTTCCAGTCAAATATAACTGAAAATAATATATATTTTGAAGGGTATAGAACAGTGTAGTTTATAAACAGTGACGTGCAAAATAGTTTCAAAGGAAGTCCTATCACACTTATTAGACCTAGCTTCCAAATTAGCTTCAGCATAGCTATTATAATTTAATCGAATTGCTTAAAATATTTGCAAATGTAAAATAATTACCAGATGTGAATTGTCATCCAAATTCCGCTTCGATTCATTTTTTTTATATAATAAAATGAGGGAATGAGCAACAAAACCATTGGAATGTATAGTTGAATGAAATTGTGTCGTATTAGTATACATGCGTGCCGTAATACTTCAGCGACACAAAAGATTGAGGACAACACGTTGGGTACGACTGTTGTTGTCAACCAATCTATGCTTTACGATTACATTTGGACTGCTACGAACAGTACCTAAGAACTGCACCTAAATGTACTTACTAAATATTCACTTTTATACTTTATTTTTCCAAAACTGCCAGTCTTTCGTAAAACATTTCACTGCACTTCATGACCTTTCCTCTTGTCCTCCACTCCTACGTACTAACTTGATTACTGGATGGTGAGATGACATCCGCCACGTTCGATAACCCGTCCCTTCTACTACGGCCCCTAGGTCTTATTATATTTAGTATGGTTTTGCAGCCGCAGATCAGTTTGGAGTTCCATTTATGCAGCTTCAGTGCTTTCAATACGGCCTGAGTGTTACTGAAAATTGTTATTGATTAGTGTTTGAGTTATTTATTCCAAATCTGTCTTGAGCAAATCTCCATGGCGTAAATTTCAGCCTAAAAAATTGCTGCGTCTTGCCCGAGGCTGTGGTGTTTTTCAACCCTCGGGTTACTGCAGAATATTCCTGCCCCAACGCTCTGCTGTATCTTCGACCTATCCGTAAACCAGCAGGTGTCTGCTTGGGCTAGTTTGATTTCGTTACGCCTCCATTCCCCTCTATTTGGAAAGGAGATAGGGAAGAATGTATCGATCATATGTTGTGCGTACGTCATGTCGGTTGGCATCCCCAGCATACCATCCAGCAGCTTGTTTGCCAAGAATATATGAGTACCCGGCGATTGATTCGCTATGTGCCAGAGAGGAAATGTAGTTAGTCTGGCCTCCCTTTCCAACACAATATAAAGAGGCGGGAGATCAAGACGTATTTCTAATGTCAACGACGGGGCGGAAGCAAACGCTCCAGTAAATGCCGTAAATTCCATGTTATCCTCTATATTGATGTGAATTTTGTTATGACATTAACTTGTGTCGCTTTGCGCCACCAAGCTATTACTCCATAAGTGACGGTTAAGCGTTTTACCGCCACATGCAAACTGAATTAGTTTTGGGGATAAACCCCAAGACTTTCCACATACTCTACGATAAGGCCATAAGTGCAGTCTTACCTTTTGGGATACTTCTTCCAGGTGCGGATTCCAAGTTAATGTCTCGTCAACTATGACGACTAAATACCTTACATATTTGGCAAATGAAAGTTCCACCCCTTGAATGATGGGTGGTACCAATTTTTCCACTTTCCCCTTCCTGGTGAACGGAACTATCGTAGCTGTGTGTGGATTGATAGGTTCTCCCTGCTGCACCAGCTACAAATGGCATCAATTTCCGGTTGGAGGGCTGTGGAGACTTCAGTCGCGCCTGATTCTCCTAAATGAGAATGTCATCCACATATGCCTTTACCAAGGGCCTCAATAATGGCGAGAAGATCGTCCACAAGAAGTGATCATAGCAATGGAGATAAGGTCACTCCCTGCGGACACCCCCGCCTGATCTAAACTCGACCATCCCCCCGCTTAGAGTCGTTATTACAAAGCTGTTTGCAAGCATATAGGCAATCTAACCTGCTATAATCGCTTCTACACCACCATTAAATGCTCCCTCCATATCCACAAATGCCGCCATTGCTATTTCCTTGGAATCCATCGATTATCTTGGAGATCATGTTGTTTAATGCAAGACCAGTATATTTACCGGTTTGATATGCATGCTTGTCTGTGTGAAGAGACTTGTCTGGGAGAATGGTTCCTCGGATATGATTCTCCATCATCTTTCTAATGTTTTCAATAGAAAAGACATCTAATTGGGCGAAAAGTCCTATCTTGTTACTTTTTCTTCCAAAAATGTATTACTTCATAGGGTTAGTATTTCGTTTAAGCCCCTTTATTGATGTTAATAACAGTGCACATGTGTTAATAAGGTTGCATAACTCACTTAATACCAGGCTTATTGAAATATACTGTAATATAATTGTAATTGTATTAATTGTAATGGATAGTACTCTGTATCCTACTGCATGTTTGTGCTGTAGTGTATAATGTGGCGCATTTCGGTACATTTTCAACGTTTGTGAAATTTGACTATACTACAGTTAGTATATGACTTAAATACCGCTTTCGCTAGTTGATTTGAATAAGAGAAAAACGAAGCAAGAAGTGAATTTCCTAATGTTAATCATATCCGACATAATCGATATATTAGCAGCCTGCATACATTTACATACTCAGTGTGTATAATGACATAAAACTGTTTTGTATTAAAAAGGAATACAATTATTGGTCAAATTTCCAACAACGGCAATAATACATTTATAAATACTCAAAAATAAGATTCATACACAGGATATTGGATGAGTTTCTATCAGCACTTCTTTTAATACGCAGTATCGGGCATTCCACACACACAAATTGATTTACTAAATTCGGTACATAGCCCACATGCTCTCGAAACATATGTACCGAATTTATTAAACAATTTGTGGTGGGTGGAATTCCCGGTACCACGTATACGTGGTACAAGCCCGCAGTCCTTCCAATTATTTACCGTATTTTAAGCAATGTCTATTAACTAATCTCTTGTGTGGCAAATACGCTATTGTTATAGCTCAAATGAAACGTTTATGTAGAAGTGCATGCTTTTATAAAATCTCCTGTTTAATTTTCAAAATAAAAAGCTTTACGAAATAGCTTGCTTAATTTTTGTAATGCTTTTTTGTAAATTAATATTCCTTAAGCATATTCGTTCTTCAATGTTTTAAGCCAATTCAACGTCTTAAGGCCACTAATACGCTAGATTGCAGCGGTATTTCCCCTATAGCTTTTATTAGTTTCGTGCCACTCTGCCGGCAGCTCTTCGTTTAATTTCAGAACTCAACGTCTTTCTCGTCATAAGCAAACAACGACATTGTACTCAGCCAATCTTAATTACAGGCAACCTCGACGAGGATTGTTGGAGGTATATGGTGGTTTTTCACTTTAATTATAATATCGTCGTACACTGCCAATCTAGCCGCTTTCCTCACGGTCGAACGAATGATTACACCCATCGAGAATGCCCAAGACCTGGCGGAGCAAACAGAAATATCCTATGGCACTTTGGAAGGAGGGAGTACGATGACGTTTTTCAGGGTAAGTGACACAAACACATCGTGTGCGAACAACTGTAACAGATTTTTAGTATTATATTTCAGTTATTTTGTTTATTTTTTTATCACCGCCTATAATGTATCGATATTTCTCGACACAATTATGTTTACTGCTAACTTGTACCAAACGATGGATGGCTAAAACAGTGATACTGTCAATGAGTTAAAAATACTGACGTTGACAATTAGATCTTTCTCTTATATAGAAACCTGACAGATATTCACTCATTCTGTCATTCTGTGTTAAATTAAGCTGTGCAACATCATAATAAAGACGAGGTAACAGGTTACTCAACGAGAAGCTAATATGATAATTCCTATTTCACGTGAAACATAATGCCTAAGAGACGCGTACAAGATGCGGAGAAAAAGATTACCAAACGGGAAAAATTTCTTATCATAATGGCCATAATCCATGTTATAATGTTTATCATTTTACTTGCAACTGTTGGCATCCTTTTATCCGGCAAACCTGAATGCCCTCCTCCGCCTAAAATAGCTGATTGAATGTGATTTTCTGTTAGCGAAGATGCTGTCATTTAAACTACGGTTGTATAGCATAAGGACATACATATATGTATATATAAATATATATAAGCATCATCTGCAATAATTTGAATATGCTATTAATAAAATTGTTCAATTAATTGTTGTTTTTCATTATATTTGTATTTCTTCTTTTTTAAGATTAAATCATTACAAGTTGATTTTGTGATTCTACGAGGTGTATAAATTAAGTAATGAGGCTGATATTTTTATTTGAATATAATTACAATTGAACGTTGTCTCTCTCAACGTAACTCCCTTGGGAATCCACACAGCGTTGGAGACGGTTCTTTCATTCCTCATAGCAGTGATGGAATAAGGATATTGGAATCGCATTTAACTGGTCGGTTACAGCCGTTTGAATGTTTTCGAGTGTCCCAAAATGATGTCCCTTCCAGAAGAATTTTCAATCTTAGGAAGGGGAAAAAGTCATAAGGACTCAAGTCAGGCGAATAAGGAGACTGAGAAGCCACAGAAATATTTTTACTGGTCAAAAGACCGTTTATGGAAATTGGTGTGTGCCAAGGCGCATTGTCATGATGCAGGACTCAATCGTTCTTGATGTTTGGTCTCACACGCATGACCCTTTTTGGGAGTCTTTCGAGAAACTCTCGGTAAAAATGTTCATTAACTGTCCGACCTTGAGACACAAACTCTTTGTGAACGATTCCCTGGCTATCAAAGAAACAAATCAGCATGCTTTTGATCTTTGATTTGCTCATTCTTGCTTTCTTGGGCTTTGGACAGCCCGAAATGTGCATACACCCAACTCTCATCACCAGTAGTGACACGTTCCAAAAAAAAATTCATTATTTTCAATCGACTCCAAAAAGTCAAGACACCTTTCTCTTCTGATGTCTTTTTGTTCCTGCGATAGGTTTTTTGGAACCATTTTCGAGCAGATCTTTCTCATTCCCAATTCATTGGTTAAAACTTGATGAACGGTGGTGTGAGGCAAATTCAACTGTTCCCCGATCATTATGACCATCAACCGACGATCTGAATGCACAAGGTCGCGGATTTTGTCGACATTGCCATCGGTTCTTGCAGTTGAGGGACCTCCGCTGCGTGGCTTATCTCCCATTGAGTCTCTTCTTTCTGAAAATGCCTTAAACCACCGAGAAACCTGGGCTTTTGATAAAACACTGTCCCCGCAGGCCCGCTGAAGTTTTGCAAAAGTTTCTGATGCACTTTTCACAAATGTAAAGCACAGCCTGATAGCACACCGTTGCTCGAAATTAATGTCTTTCATTTGTAGAACGCACTACGAAAACCGGGTTCGTAGAAAAAACGACAACGGACAACCAAATGATTTGATCTAGTTCAAATTTGACATTACAATATCCACTTGTCGCGCCCCTCCATGTCCCGTGCTTCCCGGGTTGCCATATCAAACGCTACGTTGTCAGTCTCATTACTTATTTTACACACCCCGTATATATTGTAATTCAATTTATGGTTCCAGGTATAAAATAGCAAATACTTTATACCTATCATCTATGAAATTAAATAAGACATCGTTAATGGCTTTGTTCTTCAGATATCCGAATTGACAGTCAGCAAAAAAAAAGATGATCGATCTACGAAATTATACAAGCGTCTGTACATAACATTTTCGAGAAGCACAAGATCGAGATAGGTCGATAATTAGAGACAAGTTCTCTATTGTCCTTTTTGTAAACAGGAACTAATGTGGCACATTTAAGACGAGATGGAAAGCAACCCTGTTCAAAGGACTGATTCACTAAGTAGGTTAAGGGATACGAAATGAACGCCGCCACATGGCGCAAAATGTTGCAAGTAAATTGATCCAAACCAGCAGATGCATTTTTAGATATTTTCCACCTCATCGGTAGGGGAAAGAAACATCGTATCAGCAGAAACATTACCAGCAGCATGATTATTATAAACAGACGGTACAGTATCAATATTATGAAAATAATCACTAAACAGCTCTGCCAAATCAACAGCATTGTCTGAAAAACGTAATACTTAATCCTTGTTTCGAATTATTATAATTTACAGTGTTGTTCACAGTATTCTATACACATCGGTTTTTATTTTTACTTCTACGTATAAGATTATTGTTATGTTGTATTTTTGCTTCCTTTATTAATGTAGTGTACTGCTTTTTGAATGTATTGTAGTCACTTCGTGAACGCAAACCAGATTTAACGAACCTATTTAAAATTTTTAGATTTTCAGACGCAGATAAAATCTCGGGCGTGACTCAATCCGTCGTAGTGCCATGGCACAAAACTTTTCTTAGAGGCAAGGCCATGTCAAAGTGATAAAAGAATACGTTATAAAAGTTTTCGTTATTTTCGTTAGCCTTATCTAATATTTCATTCCAACTTTCTAAACTTAAAGACTTAGTAAATTTATTAATATTAACATTAGTAAAGTTACGTTTATAAATGAAATTATGTGTAAGCCCAGTTTTGTTTACTGTTTAAGAAAGTTTTTGTGCAAAATGATCTGAAAATCTAGAATCAACAATGAAAATTTCACAAGGATCTTGGTTTATATTACTAACTGTGTTATCAATTACTGATTCTGACCAATTTGTAACCCTTGTAAATTCATTAATTAACATCATCATAGAGTAGGAACCAAAGGTGTCTAATAGTCTTTGGGATAACGGAGCACATCTACTGACATCAATGTTAAAATCCCCACATACAAAAATAACTTTCTTAGTTCGACCAGAATGCCATCTAGTCTTCCAAACAAAGTTTCAACATCGCCGGTAGGAGCCCTATAAATCCATAGAACGATTATCTTGATATCCCTAAATGCTACTTCTGACGCACAAAATTCAAAATCCTTTTCAGCTGGTTTAATTTTGGAATCTCTAGGAATAGCTTGACAATTCTTACTTATAAAAAATCGAGACAACGCCATGCTTGATGCTTGTTCTAGAAAAGCTACTGATTAAGCTAAAGTTGTTAATAGCTAAATAAATTAACTCATCAGCCGTCAGCTAATGCTCGCTAGCGCAAAATACATCTGGACAATGCTCACGCAAAAATACATCAAGTTTATGAATTTTGTTTCTAATGCATTGACCATTTAAATGTATTAATGTGAAACAGTTAGCTCGTGCCTTGACAGTAGGCTGACTCGATAAAAGTATCAGATTTTGCCTTTAAGAAATTACATTCGACTAAATTATCGTGATTAACCAACAGCTGTATCCTCGCTATTGGCGACTGTTCCGGACGCAACACAACACTGTTGTTCAATGTAGGTAATACTGTTGGCAAGAGATTTATAAAGACGCTGCGTTCCCTCTCTATATAGATGTATACCATCATTCGCGTAGACATCACCAAGAAGTATACAGTTCTTCATTGTTCTTCTGTTGGTCTTTCTCGATACTCATAATTATTGAATCGTCCGCAAATGCACATTGGTAGCATCCATTATGTGTCTATATCCTAGGCCAACGTTTTTAGTTTGTTAATTATATTGTTAGATAATGGCATTCATAAAGGTTTCAAACAGCAATAAAAAATGGGAAATGAGCATCCTGTAGGTCTCATTATTATTTTCAATAAGCAGTGTGGAAATGGTCTTGTGTCCGCAATACAGGCGATAGGTGAACGATAAAAGCCGGTAATGTTTCTAAACTTAAACTAGAACTAAAGAAAGCTGAAATATAAAAATTTATGAGTTAAAAAACTACCGGAACTACTCCGGAAATTTGTTTGTCGTACCTTTCTACATCCATCACTTTATTTTCAGGATTCAAAGATCGGTATATATCAGAAGATGTGGCGGTTTATGGAAAGCAAACGGCCTGCCGTATTCGTATCGACATATGACGAAGGCGTACAGCGAGTGCTCAATGGTAACTACGCTTTCCTCATGGAATCGACGATGTTGGACTACGCCGTGCAGCGCGACTGTAACCTGACGCAAATCGGCGGTCTATTGGACTCGAAAGGTTACGGCATTGCTACGCCAAAAGGCAGCCCCTGGCGCGATAAAATTTCCCTCGCGATCCTCGAGCTACAGGAAAAGGGAGTGATCCAGATACTTTATGACAAGTGGTGGAAAAACACGGGCGATGTCTGTAATCGAGATGATAAAAGTAAGGAATCGAAGGCGAACGCTCTCGGTGTAGAGAACATTGGTAAGTAAATTACGCGTCAATGTACACCGCAAATATACGCCACGCCAGGGCTAAACTTTACAGCAGATTTAGTATCAAATTGAGTTCGGAATCAATTTTACGAACGTTAAGCGGTGATTAATGCTTTACAGTGGAAATAAAGTTTATTCATTTTATGTGCATACACATACGTACATACGTTGAACATTACAAAAAAAATCTTTATTCGTTTGTAATCTAGCTTTACTCTTTAATATTTTAGTACAATTAAAATTACAACAAAACATTTAAAACAAATATAATTTACTACACAGTAATTAATTAATCAGTCAATTAATTAATTCGAATTGAAATGCTAATTATTTCAAATCTAGGTAAAATTAGATTAGATAATTGAACTTTGGAATAGTTGGGCTGCCAGCAATTTAAAAAACAGTAAATAAATTAAATTAATGATTACAATAACAGACCTACTAAAATTCAACATTTGGATACAATAAATAAAAATTTTATCAACTCGAAACTAATAACCTCTTAGAAATAGTACTTTCATGTTACCTCAAAATAAAATTAATTATATATACAGCTGCATCATGCAGTTTAGTGTTGACACTAAACACAAATCTAAAAGGGCGATGTGTTCAATCATCAAGCATTAGGAAAAAAATATTATTTAGAAGCTCGTGCCGTACATCGCTTTTTCATTATTCAATATTTTCGTTATTCCCCTTTTCAAGTTTCAATGTCAGTCATATTCCATGGATTTTTTTCGTGCTGACTCGAATGGTGACGTCCGTTTGGCGATTGAAATGAAACGAGAGAACCTAGCACCCATAGAATAAAATTGCTTGGTTTTGTTTAGTTTCACATAAAATAATATTTTACATATAATGTTGTTAGCGAACAAGAAAAAAATCACACAAACTAAATGTATTAAAAAAAAGGAAAGAAAAGTAGTTACTTAGCTACTGAAGAAACTTAAACAATAAAATTTGTTAAATTTGTAAAGTACCTTTACACAGTTTCCATCATATTTTCCGTTTCTTCTAGGAATTCAGGGAATTTTGTTGTTTGTTCTTCTACCTCTCACGTCTTTCCGAAATATCCCTCAAGTCTGAAGTATGCTCATCTTCTTCGAGCACATCATCGGCATCAAGAACTAATGTTTAGATTTTGGGAATAACCTACTGTGATTTGTTTGTAGATTTTCGAAACATTTTTCTGGCTCTGAGCTCTACAGTGACGAAAAACTTCAATAATAACTTTTTATCCTCTTCCCAGAATTTTCCAAGTGGAGGAATAGAACTTTCGATTATTTTCTCTCCATGGATCAACACTTTATGCACAGTTGGTAGCGTGTAATACCGTCAGTAGTGCTTGACATAAAACTTCAGCTGTTCCTCGAGCAAATGATGCCCACGGGTTATAGAAACTCCACCCCACTCGCCGGATTTAAATCTAATAGAAAATTTATGGGAACAATTGGATCGCCAAATACGTTGTGGAAGTATTAGTTCAATTAGAGCACTCAGAGAGAGGTTACAAGAAAAATGGAACGAAATTAGTTCAGATTATACTAAAAAATTATATCTAATATGCCAAACTGTTTAGAACAAGTGATAAAACAAAATGGTTACCCTACTAAATACTAGTTTTGTCATAATTTTTGTTTAGTGTAATATAAAATAGATACATACATGTGTATACTGTAGAAACCGAATATTCAAGTAACGCCAATATCGCAGATTTCGGCGTTTATTACTTATTTTCAGGAAATAAACATTATATTATATGAATATTATATATAAACATTATATTCCTTTATTGTTATTATCATTTTAAATAGAAAAATAGAATTTTTAATAACATAAAATAATTAAATTATATATTACAGAAACCGAATATTAAAGTTACTCATTGGACGTACAGTTAGTATCCCGTAAAACCGAATAATAAGTGTCAGCCTGTATTAGAACCTTATACACAATAATAATTGACAAGTTTCAGTATAAATAAAACAAAAATACTTCGTTAATATTTCACTAACTTTTTCAAAACTGTACGGAATTCTATAAATACATTAAAAAAAAAAACAGCAACAAACTAATACTACAAAGGATTTTCATGGAGTGCTTGCATATGTAGGTGGATTCACTAGGAAATGTATTAATTGTCAACAACTAAACGGAATAAAAAAGCTCTAAATAAATATGCCAATGTTAGATAAATTATAGAGCAAACAAATCATCAAACACAATATTTAAATGAAATGCGCCAAACATATATTTTAATGAAACGCAATAAAAGAAAACACATCAAGCTATCAATTTTCTCAACGTATTTTAATTGATTGTTCATTGTTTACTTAGTTGAATTTCAATCAACCGGCCGAACGCGATCTCTAATTGGAAAATGTTCACCATGGCTAAAATAGCAATTCTTCAGGGAATCGAAAGAAAAATAACAATATTACAATAACAATATTGTTTTACTTTACAATTATTTCTGATTGCGCCCAGATAGGGGCAGTAAAACTTGAGTAACACATTCTCGGCATAATCCCAATAAAATAACACTAATACATGAATATCGGAATTTTACTAAAATGATATCAAGATTTAACATGCTTGTGTGTTATAAAATGGATATTTACAAAAACTGCTCGATATCATCCACGAGTTTCCAAACATATACAGTATGTTAACTACTGCTATTGTTACAGGCTGCAGATACTGTGCTCACCATTAGCATCTCGTAAACGCTAGGAAAGTCGGTTGAATATAACACCAAGGCGTAACGTTAGGGTTTATTATGTTAAACGAGAAGACTTCAAAAAAGTTGAACGATGAGATGTTGTATAGCTAATTTCATGTGAAAGATGCCGAAATGTGTTTGGCCACCTTTTTACATAGAATTCTGATGTGGTCAACTGTATATTGTTATGATCTTTTCCAGTACCTTTTTGTTTTCATCTTAATTCTTTATAATTATCAGTTTTTTGCAACATAAGCGAGCTCTCTTTATTGAGAATTATTAATGCATATCGATGGTTCCGTATGAAATGTTCTCGTAATGTAGGAACCTACACATTTAAGAAATAAATAATACTCTACAATGCAAATAGGGATGTGGAAGATTTTTACAAATAAACTTCACGAACTCATACAAGAAGCCGGACGAGCAAAGAAGGTAGTTTCTTTCGGCGATGTTAGCACCGAAGAAAAAGAGACGCCAGTCTGCAGTTGCTGTGGTGTGGTGTGAAGGGTGCAGACGTGGATTTGTATTTCCATTGCACAAGGCCACAAGGGGATCCACTTAAATAGGAGTAAGCTGTTACTCTGTAATGACCATTTGGGTAACTAAGTAATTGTTGCGTTACTAGACGTTGAAATAAGAACAAAAAAGTATAAAAATAAAAATTATAATCTATAAAAGCTGTAAAATTAATGTACACAAATAAGTGGTAAATCGTCTAAGGAGGAGAAAAAAAACTGGATGGTTCAAGTATAGGAAGTTCGTTGTATTTATTTTATGTAATAATTTATTGACAAAATTCTACTTATAACTATCACTAGACTTTTATTTTCGTATGTCATAATTTTAATCTATTAAATTTCTTAAGATACATAAATTTGATGTAACAAATCAAATCGTACTTACACTAATAAAGAAATTTAAAATTATATGTGCAATTGTATCATATTTTGTCATTGGCGTTAATACGAAGTTACATTGCGACATATATCTTGCACCAAGAAGAAACATTAGCCATGCTGTTATTAGTATTTATTGCTTATCGTTTTCAAGAATATGCCTTCATATTTTTTGCTAACCTTGCTTACAACAACATATATGGTTTTCCTAAGTAGAAAAATGTAAATAACCATTAAATATGATTAAGATTACACCATGACACACATGAGTTCTTAGACCGGAAAGGCAAGTAAGCTTTGTGCTCTATTAACTGTTTTATTTCCTTCAACTTTATCGATTTCTGATGCATAACAGTCCACATTACGGCATTTATTATCAACAGATCTTTGTACTTTCCTGAATAAGAAACTACTGCGCATTTTATTCTAAGTTGATGTCACATATCTAAATATGTGTCTAATAAATACATTATTCAATATTATCAAGCGCGGTTAAAATTAATTGTCTTAGAACCCCAGAAATCAATATGATTTCACCTCGCAACCATCTATTTATCGCATTTAACATTCAGTTTGGCAACTGTTATCCGTGCTCCGTATTCCGTGTTTACGTATTCATAACGTTTCTAGGGTGATTCCTGCAATAATCTAAAGGTGTAAGGTTAGAATGCGAGAATTTCGGGTCACCACCTCGGTCCCCGGTTGCCTGTAGCAAGCCCCGATTTCTGCGGTAAACTTGTAGATATAACAGCAAACGCCCAAGCGCATACAATTCGCATGATATTAGTTGAATAATACACCTAGGATGAATGCATAATTTCTAATGCAGTTGCATTTTCTTTGCCGCAACAATGAACACATCCAGCTGTGTTTAACTAGTTCGGTAAATAAGGTCTTTGTTCCTTATCGTCTACTATGGAACATTAATTTTAATGCAAAGATAGCACGAATTGAAGATTTGAAATACCGAATACTGAAAATTTGATCAATAGGTAAGTGCTAAGAACTTTCACAAAATACATTTCACATTGGGAGTTGAGTGACACCTCATTCAAAAGCTTATGTAATTTTCAGTACAACGGTGTATCACATTTTCAAATCGATTTCCTAGTTTTTGTAAAATTACTTTTAGTTGTTTTAAAATTAGTTTTGATTTTCTTTTAAAAACCTAATTTCTCGAGAACGGTACAATTTTCATTTATTTGGGCGGTTGAAAGCCCATTTGTCGGGTAAAAGGTTTGATGACGACGCCGAAGTTCAAGAGGAAGTACAGCAGTATTTTACATATTTGGATCGCAGCGATTATGTTGAAAAATAGCTAACAGTTCACGCTTTTACTTAATTGATTTCTATAAATTGATTTTTATAAATAAAATAGTCTGTCTGTAACTCACAAATCTACCTTAGTAACCGGACATCCCTCGTATTTTGTATTCGCATAATTTTGCCGTTTCTTGTTTTATTTTAATTTTAAGCCGATATTTCTTATCGATTAAGCAGAAACGAACGAAATACACCACGTGACATTCAATATGCTTGCTTTACAATTTTGCCCTTTCCCGAATTAATACTTTCCATTGTTGTTTTGTTCCCAAGTGGGAGCTCAACCTACGTGATATTAACCCATGCATTCACACGTGAAACTAAAGCTCATATTCCCAATTTTGTTTTTGTATACTATTGTATAGCTTCTATAGCTGTTCACTACCCACATGTAAAATTGGTATAATACGCAACTGAGACGATCGGACAACCGAGCTGCTATTTCTGTTTGAATATACACGGTGTTTCACAACTTAACCGAAAAATATTAACAACATAAATAAGATGTTGACGTCTTAAAAAGAATGTAATAGAGACCTGACAGAAAAATAGATAAACATTATTGAAGTTTCAATAACTGAAAATAATAAATTAGACTCTGCTATATGGTTGGCTGTATTATAGTAAACAGTGCCTAAATATATTGACAAAAACAAGGTGCAAATTCGTTTTGTATCTTAATACTGCGTCAGTGTAGGTTTAATCTTTACCCTGCGTGAATAACGGTCAGTTTGTGCCAATGAATTGTGTTATTAAAGTGTTACCTCATACTTACTTTTAATAAAAATGGCGCAAGTACAGTGACGAGAAGTTAGTGGACATGATTTTCGTACAGGAAAAAGATTCTTAGCGGCTTCTCGTCTATACGCCCAACGATTGCCCAATAAGCATTTGCTTCTCCGCGCAACACTTATTGGGGTGACTCTTCGTGCACATGCTAATAGAAATTTACGCCCACAACGAAAATAAGACGGGCGCCGGGTTCGTCCGGAACACGTTTTAAATTCCGAGCAAGAAATGTTAGACATTGTGGAGAATAACGCGCAAATAAGCACAAGACAGTTAATCCGGTATGTTCCTAGGTGTCCAATTCAACAACGTGGCCTATATCACCAAAGGCCCAATTGTATATCCAAAAGGTCCAAGCATTGCAGTCTACAGATTACCCATGAAGGTAAGATTTTGCGAATGGGGTATTTTACAGCCGATAACTTGGTATATATAAAGCTATTGGTAATGATACAACTAATCTTCATAATATCCACGTCTGAGCTTTTGAGAATCCTCATGCAATAGTTCGAGATCACCTCCTTTAAACTTGTAGGCAGGAAGTCTAATTAGACCACTTCTATTCCCCAATCGGACTGACGGTCATCCAAATCAATATTTGGTGTACCTTCGTAATGACCTGCCTGTCCTTCGTGAAGATGTTCCGTTAGACGTCCGATTACGGCCGTGGTTTTTGCATAACGCTGCGCCCCCATTTCCTCTAGAACTCCGAAATTTCTTGAACGCAGTACAAGAGATACGCTGGATCAGACGGAGTGGACCAGTATAGCTTGGCATCAGCGATCTAAATCCTTTAGTTCTTCTAGACATTTTTCTGGGGTTATTTTAAAAACCAGGTGTACCGAACCGAAATACAAATACACTGTAACGGCTGTCCATGGCTGTCTTAGGAAGCACCAAAAAGGAACTAGTACGATTCAACAGGCCCAAGCTTGCTTGCACGTCAATGTACAAAACTTTGAACTGGTTCTGTAAAAGGAAGTAAACAGTATGTTATAAACTTTAACAATTTTTTCTCGTTTTCCGTACTCTTATTACATGTTTTAAGAAATCAACTTCTTATTTAAAAGAGTATACGTGGTTAATATTTTACCACGTACTGTATTTGGCGCCGTTCTTATGCGCATTGTCTGCTTATCGACGTATTATTATACATATCAGCGTTACGTGTTCGTAGAAAGGCAAACGATATTGTGCTGTGAGGTTAGAGTTGAAAATGGGTCTCACGTCGAAGGAAAAAAATGTTTATTGTGGAACAATATCTTCGCTCGTATGGAAATAGCTATCAGGGTGGGCCGAGTTTGAAGTCAGTGGCGGAACGATATCATGAACAATTTCATAAAGCCGCACCAAAAAACGCACTTATGCTTTCTATTGTTAAGGAATTTCGTGGTACTGGCAGTGTACTGTGTCAACGGAAGGAAAGGTCTGGTAGGCCAGTAACTGTGAGAGTAAATGAAAATCATGGACGTGTCGCCAAGCAGCCTTTGGAGTCAACTGAGCGAAGTCTTGCTTCTCGAATTTATTTGAAAATCTGCGTGACCGTTATAAACAGTGCCTACAGCGTAATCGCGAACATTTTTAACATGTATAGGTACTACAGAAATAAAAGTGTACAAGTAATAATTAATATATGTATTGCTCCAGTACTGTATATTATGGCGGATACAGTGAGCGATCTCCATGAGTTATAAATCACGTCGCCATAATTGTGTGTATGAACGGACAAGATTGTTACATAACATATATTTTTGACGTGTCAAATAGATATCTACTGATACAAATTGATTTCAGTAACGGAACTGTTATTCTAAATAAAGCGCGACGTATTCTGTCGAAATCGCAGTAAATATTCCAGATGTAGACTCAGATTCTTAGCACACTCTTTTAGTACAATTTTAGTGTTTTTCACAGTGATGTCTAATGATGAGTGCACGAACATACGAGGTGTGTAAACTAAGTAATGAGACTGACAACGTAGCGTTTGATATGGCAACACGGGAAGCACGGGGCATGGAGGGGCGACAAGTGGAC
>JARFOC010045005.1:0-51385 GCA_031763485.1 Osmoderma eremita | reverse complement strand
TAACGTTTGGTTTACGATACGGAATATTGAACGAGCGACCAGGCATCCTCCGACGTGCACTGATGAGGACTATGTGAATCCGAAACAGCTGTTTGTACGTGAGGAATACCTGAAGCTATACAATCAGACGTGTTGTGTGATCTCAGAGGTATTTTTATATATTTTTTTAAATATATTTTTTATATACTTCATTTTTTGAGGTTTGTTAGTGGTAGATTATTTTCGATCGAACAAGAAATGAAGTAAGTCTTCAGCTCTCCCTAGAATGTGTGAGATTTGTAACTAAAAGTTATATAAAGCTTCGACTATTATTAAAATGAATAGCACTAGTTGTAAAAAAAAAAACATATTACTTGTGGGAATATCTAAGAAAATTTAATGTCTGATTTTAAAAATCTTGCTATCCTCTTAAACCCAAATCGATTTTAAAATTTTAAATAGCCTGAAGGCATTTATAATAGGATTGTTGTTTGGTTACTAAATGACTACTTTTATCTAGTATAATGCATCAAAACACACTTATAGCGACAACAGATTAATAGTTGTTTTTTTAAATGTTAAATCTATAAATCTGGTTAAATAACGCATCATATACCGTGTGCGAGATACGTATATCCTCAGTTTTGAACGGCAGTGTTTGTGAATGGAAAGGAAGGGGGTTTCCCTCTACATTTCCCCAACACATATCCTTAGTAGCGAACTATACCAGTTAGGGTACGGCAGGCTCATACGTTGTTTCTCTTAATTCGTAGCGCGTTTCTTGCTTCACATATATTTCAGTGTTATAAAAAAAAATGTACGTATTTATTTTATGCTCTGTTGTGGAAACTTTTTTTTGGAACCCAAAAATTATGTTGCTGTCGGATTGATCGGACGGTCCAACGGAGGTTGGTGGTGACGTTTTGGTAGGCAGCAGCTAAGGTAGTACTGATTCGTGCGGTATCTCTAACAGCACCTAAGCTGTACGCTATACAAGTCGCACGAAGCGGTGCTACCTTAGCTACTGCCCAACAAAAAACGTTAGCATCAGCTGCCGTTGTATGGTACGTGGTATGCAGAGTATCGTTTGTGAAGATTAAGAAAATTAAACAAATCACATTGTAATGTTAAGTAGGAAAGGCTGGGCTATTGTGAGGCACTTATAACATGTTGTAGTAACGGTGAACATTTCGTTAAAAATATTACATAGGCGTCACACTACAGTCTGATATTGGGCCAAGAATAATAGGTGTATTTCATATAACCCACGAACCTAGTACTCTCAAAACGTGAATGTTTGAGCAGGTTTTTTAGACGACTATGTAATTGGTCCATTTTTTATTGAGGGGGTTTTAAACACACATCTCTATTTATTGCTATTACAAAATAGTATTATGCAGGCTCTGCAAAATTTACCGAGCATAAGAATGAATAGGCTATGGTATCAACATGGTGGATGCCCTGCTCATAACGCGGGCGTATTTATAGAATATTCTTTGATTGTAGGTTAATAACTGGTTGGAGTACTATTTGCTGATCACCTAGGTCACCTGACTTCTCAAGATCTCAACGTGATCCCAAAAAAATAATCATTTATTTTTATGGGATCACGTTGAGATCTTCTGCATATAATTTACTAACTTTATAATTATAATTTATAATTTAGTAATTAACTAAAATTATTAAATGCCTGAAAAGCATTCCACCTGTAGTTATATGGAGATGTAAAACAGAATTTGTTAATAGGTTAATAAAATTAACCAAAGAATACATTAGAAGAGTAATAGCAATTTTAGTTACACAACTGACCAGTCAAAATAAATTCATAGTGATATCAGTGCTAGCCCAACCTGTTTTGCAGTACAGTTTCGGAGTGATTGATTGGATTATACAGGAGCTCAACAAAATAGAAAGAAAAGCAAGGAAAACCTTAACATGAACGGTCTGCTATATCCAAGGGCCGATGTGGATAGATTATACATACCCAGGCGACTGGGAGGAAGAGGGCTAACCAGCTTAAAAGGTTCATACAAAATAGCTACAGCTGGACTTGAAACGCACAGAGAGAAGAAAAGACAAATACATACAACAAGAAAAAAAATGGAAACAAAATGGAGGTGTATCAGCAACCACAAAGACCACAAAGATCATCAACAGCCTGCAAGTCGACAGAAACAAAATGATTAACGACAATAAAACCGACGTTGACATAGAAATAATAAAAAAAAGTGTGAAAGTGCACTGCAAACAGAGCGAAAAGAACGGTGGCTGGAAAGCAACCTACACGGACAGTATGGACGAGAAGTCAAGAGAGAAAAAGTACATAGGGCACAACAGAATCGCTAATTACTGCAGTACAAGATCAGGTGATGGCAACAAATTATATAAAGAAACACATTATGAAAATCGCTATTGACTCCAGATGCCGGCTTTGTAAAGAACAGGACGAGACAATTCACCACCTGATAACAGGATGCCCAATATTGGTAAAGAAAGAGTACCTTGAACGTCACAACAACATATGTCTGAATTTGCATTATAACATCTGTGAATATTTCAACTTCAGAGTAGCAGAAAATTGAACGAAAACGCGACTATCCTATTGGATACACAAATCCACACAGACCGGCATATATCGGCCAATAAGCCTGATATAGTCATTAAAGACAAAAAAACAACAACTGTTATCTGATAGATGTAGCAGTGCCATTAGACAATAATGTCACAAAAAAGAGGCAGAGAAGAGATTGAAGTATAAAGATTTTCAGGTGGAAATACAAAGGATGTGACATATGAACACGCATGTAATACCAATAATTATAGGGGCCACAGGAACAGTTGACAAAAACCTCGACACAAATCTCCGCATAATACCAGGGAATGAAAAAAGAGAAATTTTCTGTCAACTGCAAAAAACAGCAATACGGCCCACATAATCAGAAAAGTTCTCTGATAGACGGTCATCTGTATTCAAGGTTTGATCCCGACAGATGAGTAACACCGGCTGGAAATGAACACGCCAAGGCAAGGAGGAAATAACAAGAATAGTAATAATTTATTTCCTTTTGGACCTACACAATAGGTATAGGACTGGTATGAGACTTGTTATAACATTACTAACTTACAGAACACAGTTATTATACTAACAATAAGCATTAAATAATGCTCCAATCATAATTTTAACGTATCCATGAACAAAGTCACAAAAGACGCAAAAAATAAATTGAAAATAAGAATTTATAGAAAACTATGGACTATACAAGCCTATGGATAATTGAAGCCTAGATATCCATCTATGGAATAAAAGGCATTTGTTGTTAAATTGACTCTAAACGTGTTATGTAGATCTCACTTATCTTTAATTGATTTTATTGTTTCCTTTGGAACAGTTCGGCATGGCTTTAGAAGGGAATATTTCATTTTATTCTTTAAAGGGATTTGTCATTTTATTGGTTAGAGAAGGGATATTTTGTATTAAAAGGCCTTTTTACCTTGCGCCTTATCTTATCCTTTAAGAGTCTTTTTTCCTTTCATTTGTTTGAGCAAAAGTATTTTATACTACGAAGCATCTTCAGCGTCGAGTTCATGTGTGATCGCGCGACACCAATCACCCACACGGTATATAGTTAGAGGTGGTGACAACGTTGAAGATAATAAATAAACTGATAACGCATCCCATATTTAAAACATGTCGAGGAAAAAGTAATAATTTTTAGATACATACTGTTTTTTTACTAATGGCAACCATTAATTGCGTATCATATCTTGTTCATGGAAATGATACGCTACATGTTTAGGAAACTGCTTGGAAAAAAAGTGAAGAGTAAGTACAAACTTGATTTATCCAAAATGAATTAAATATTTATCATCATAAACAAATCTAATAATATAGGTTTCCATACACGTTTTATGAATTTAGGAGTATAAATCTAATGATGATATTTACTAGAAGAATGACGTTAAGTAGTAATAAGAAACAGCATTACAAAACCTTAACCCTTAGTCCAAAATGAGTTATTTTACCAACAGAAGTGGTTACGAGTGTATCAGAAAACATAAAAATTAAGAAGGCTACAAAAAAAAGAACCGAATGTGTCTCCATTATATAGTAAAATGCAGCATACAACAAATAATATACGAACAGTTTCATTTCAAATTACACTCGATTTAAATGAAGGTCGACGTATTTAAACTCCCTTACTCGATATTTTTTGTACTTTTTTTCATAAGTGTGAGAGTGAAATGGAGTGTTTCACCAGGAACTTCAGAATGCCAGCAGGATAACACCGCCTAGGGTAAATATTAGATTAATATTTATGCAAAAATGTAGTAACTTAATATTATTAATTTTACGTTCATAATTACCGTAAATATTTTATAGGAAAAGCGAAAACTCAGTGTCAGTAGAAGCATTTATTAACTCTTTAAATCTAGGGAATCCGTGCGGTAGGTAATATTTGCGTGGCAAGAGCATTCGCTTCGTTTTATAAACAATCAGAAATGTGTCATTTACCTTTAGTTGGGGCCTACACTTATTTATAAGTACTCGTGCGAAGGTCGAATGTGGGTTGGAAGCTGTGGGACTGGTTCTAAGAAATATGTGATGATCTTGTTTGTTATGTATTTGTGAATTGTTGATAAAGAAGTCAGACATAAATAACTGTATCCGTTCCATATATGTTCATACTTGTATCGATTTTGCATGCACTTACTTGATTTTCGTCCAATGAACTGCTGGTACCAATTTGAATTAGTCATCTTTGAAGACATTGTTTTGTGTTCTTTGATATTTTACCTAAATGTGTTTTCCCCCTTTATGTAGGTAGTGAGTCACTTTAGTAATGTGCTGCGATGGTTGTATTCCTTTGAAGCTGTAAATATTTCCGTACTTAAATTAATTTGATTGATGAAAATTACCGAACGATCAGATAAGACTGGATTGGCATCAATTTCCTTATACAATCGACTCTGGATGCGCACTAAAAACTTAGATCAAAGATATGGTTACCAAACATTGGAGGTGCTGTTAGTGATGAGTAACAAATAATTTGATAGACGACGAGAGGAAATTTTACATTTTAAGTTCTTAATGAGTAATGAGGATTTTTCCATTTGAAAATGTGTCGCAACTCTGTACCGTAAATTGTTTCAAATTTGACGTACGGATCGTTTAAAATGTTCTCGAATTATATTAAAACAAATTATTATTAATTGTTCCATGTTAATAAAAAGTAGATACATTTCTGTGTCAGAAAGTCAGTACAATGTACAGATACCCAATTTTCCAAAGTATGACAAGTTTATAATATAGCATTTAAAACTTAAAAATTAGTAATCAAAACAGCTTTTTAAAATAATCTCCCTGCTTATTAAGGCCTTCGACGTAGTAAGCCATGATATTCTATTAGAAACAAAATTATATACCATTAGGGGAATAATGCATATGTGGTTTAGAATTTAAATGATTTAAACCTTTACGTTGAAATCAACGGGTGCCAGTCTAGGAGTTTGTTAGAGAAAAAAAGGTATTCCGCAGGGCAGTGTTCCTTGGTCCACTGTTTTATATAATTTATGTTAATAGCTTGATGGAGTACTTGATGGCGTAGTGTTGTTTTTGAACGATATATCACTTTCGGTTTCTGCTAAAGATGCTACCAATGTGAGTTATGAAGCAAGAATAAGTTAACTTTAAACAACATGATTTATATTTGAAGAGTAAAAAAACGGTTTTTGTTAGAATTCGGAATACGTTAACGGAAACAACTCTCACCACATTCACATTGATGGTAACTGTCTTTAGGTATTTTAAATGATTCAAGATGTAAGGATTGGGTTATCCCGTTTAATAAAAACAGTGCGTTTTGATGCACTGAAAATTTGCCTATTTTCACTCGCTTATGTCTTCTAGTATTGTTGTTTTGGGCGTTTCAACTGATATTAATCGAATATTCAAAGTTAAGAGCAGTATACGTTCAATTGCGGGTGCTACCAGATGGTCTAGTTGTAGGGCTGACTGAGGTTGATGACATGATTTACTATTTTTATTTTGCAGTATGTATGGCGGAACCTTGAAGATATTACAAAACCAAATCAATATCATTCATTTAATATGCCCAATTCACGAAACTTAGGGGTGCCGCAACATAGTAAGTAATAGTGCTCTGATTGAAAGATATCCGCATTTTTGGTGATAAAAGTTTACAATAACCATCCGGCCGGTTATAAACAAATACATTTCATTAAAATGTCAAATATCTCTGAGTCTTTGAAAGCTATATTCACACCAGGAATATCTGGATGACTGTGCTCAATGTAATACAACGGATAAATATATTATTAGTATTTTTTTCTAATACACGGACATAAAGATTTTGCTTTGTTTAGGACGCGATAAATTATCAGCCCGGCTCGGCATGATCGGATGATGGCGCAGGTGCCCAACAACACAGGTTTCTGTAATTGAAGAAAAACTTCCCTCCAACGTACTGAGACTCTAAAACAGTCCTATCGGAATCCCTCCGGTGGCTCCCAAAATATTCGGTATCATAACCAGCCTTCCTAATCCCCATATCTCTTTCAGTTCTTCGGCGGTAAATACTTCCAGGTTTTTTTTCGGTATAGGCCTTCATTACATTGCCCGCTAGCGAAACCGAAATATCTATCTGTTTATCGGTTACTATTTTCATGTTCCAGTACATCTTTGAGTTGTTGTATATGGGAGATTGCTGTTACTCATAATACCCAGTTTTCCTAGAAGTAGAAGGTTCCTCCTAAGTTGAAGGTGTATAGAGGTTTTGCGACCCTATTGTGTCGATCAAGATAGCATTTGGGCCATTATACCGCATGCAGCAAGCACCTGTTCCAACGTCTCATCTTTGTCATTACATACGAGGCACTTTAGTTACTGGTTTCAGTAAGTGTTCTCCTCCTATAGGCTCCTGTCGCCATTACTTTATCTTGGATAGACGTAATAAATCCCTTTGCTTCTTGGAACAAGATTCCAGTATGAAGCCATACCTGGGCTGCTTCTTGTACTTCTATGGCTAAAATATATTTTTCAGGCAGGGCTCCAGCTTTCAAACGAGTTCCTAAGCCAAATTATTATATTTATTATATGTATAAAACTTTAATTCCATTCTTTTGTAGTTTTCTGAATAGGCACGCAGTAAATGTCAAAGTGGAATGGTTCATGACGTCTGAAAATCACTATCAGTTTCTTTCTAGTTTATGTAACTCAGTCGCAGGTATTCTATAGTACGATGGATGTCCGGTTACTAAGGTACATTTGTGAATTACAGACAGACTACTTTATTTATAGAAATCAAACATACACTAAGTAAAACCGTGAACTGCTACTTCTCAACATTATCGCCGCCAATGTTAAGGTACTTATCTCAGCGAGGCACAAGCTTATGTAAACCCTCTTCGCAAAGGTGCGATCCAAATTTGTAAAATACTGTCGTACAGTTTCTTGAACGTCGTTGTCGTCATCGAGCCTTTTACCCGACAAATGAGCTTTGAACGGCCCAAACAAATGAAAATCAGAAGGAGCCAGGTCTGGATTCTCATCAGTTTTCCTTGTTGATGGTTCTTTTCGCACACCTTCGTGCGATCATCGTTCAGAGCTGTGTGCCCACTTTTGAACTGTTCACACCAAACATTAACTTGTTTTCGACTCATAACGCCTTCTTCGTAAGTCTAAGAATTTTTTTATGAATTTCGGCGGGTGTTTCCTTATTTGCATGCAAAAAACGAATGACCGCTCGCATTTCTAACTTGGAGTAAGTTTCGATCGGAACTGACATTGTGCGGCTGATACGGCAAATGTTATACTGAACCTAAGGCAATGACAATAGTCACCTCTGCAGTACATATGCACATTTAAAATGCGTGCAAGTTTCAACCTGCTCGGAGCGACGTAGGCGGTGTGTCGCGCAAACGCACTTTAGTAACCGGACAGCCTTCGTATATTCAGCGACTTTTTTTACATCGTATACGTTTTTGATGATTTGAGAGTGCCACATACAGTATTTGTTGACGCGTCGAACTTGTTGCATGTTTCTTTTTAATTGTATTGGTGGTTACAACATATGGAGATCTTTATTCCTCGTACTTCAGTACAAGTACGTGCGACTGTTAATACCACATTGGTGCACGTAACGGCTTGCTGACAATATTCTGTTAGTTCAAGACAAATCGAAAGTGCTAAATTCTATCACTATTCTAGTTAGTTCTCTGATTTAGACACTTATATACATATTGACACATGAAAAAAAATGGTATTTTTACGTGAACGTGGGTTATTTGTTATTTTATGCATTATTTGCGAAAACTTTGGTATATTATATACTTATATAAACATAGGCCTAAACATATTTTTCTTCAAATATTTAACCAAGAGAAAGCAGTGAAATTGAGACTTTCACTTAAATAGTTCGATAACTTTACAATAACTTCACCACTACGGACTTCATTGCACAAATTCGTAAATGCCGGTGTTTTTTTACTTGAAAGTTCTCTTCGAATACTCAGACGTTTTTGGAGTTGTAGGCAGCCATTACAGCTATTAGAAACTTCAACAACGTTTTATAACTTTATTTAGTGCCTAAGATTTTCTGTCGATTTTAAAATTCTGAACAACCTTCGTTCTGTGGTATGTCGCAACTATGTATTATTATTACGCTACAATATTGCATTATCCTTAGGTATAAGAAACCGTATGTTATGCGGTTAGTTACTGTGAATGAATCACGTATGTAACTATTTTCAAAACGATTATTGTGGTCGCATGTGTATCCGTTCGTTAGTAATGTTTACCGATACATATGTAGTAATTCTATAAGAGATAAGTTCTTGTCTCACTTACACTTTTAAGTTCCTACAAATTATAAGTTTATAAGTTATTCCTTCAATTGGGCTTCTCACAGATCACTGATTTTCTCTGTACTATATTTATGTATTTCCTCATCGATCATACACAGTTTTTAAATCAGATATTCCTCTATTAAATGTACACTTGCAGCAATATGGAAAGGTGCAACAGTTGATATGGTCACGATCAAAAATTTATAAATACAGCGAATGCGTGTAGTAATACCATGCAATCCCTTATTGCAATCTAATAGCCATCACAACGTTTGTTAATGTGAGGCTTTCAGTTTATTTACTCAGTTTTATACTTTCAATTATTCGTGGATGAAGATTGATTTGAACCGTTCAACAGATTAAATGGAATATAGTATAGTGCGTGTTGAAAGTTTACTTTCTGTTTAAGTCATGGTAAATCCATATTTTCACTTTCACCAAATTTCTTCGTATTGATGAACTGATGTCGTGAAATAAACAAGGAAATTTGAATAGTCATTGTAGGGAATATGCACACGTATTTACAGTATATGCGACAGTGCCAGAATAACACGGAAAAGAATAACTGGAATTGAAATTAGAATAATTGCCACTTTTTTTAACTTAAGGTATTCTGCTTTGTCCTACTTAAAGATGTTTGTTGTTATTGTTTATATTTGTATATTATATCGACACATCAAAGAATCTGTTTGAAGTTGAAATTGCGTAGTCAATTTACAGTACAGTGGATTATAAAAGCATTACGCAAAATTTTATCCGATAGATCTAGATCTGTAAGTTCTGCCTATAATTAGAAACTATTATTTTCAAGGTAGGTTAGATAATGAAATAGTAAATATCTTGAGAATATCAATTCGCAACTGTACAGTTTGTATAATTAGGTTAATCGATTTTTTTTTAATTTTAGAGAAATATCCTAGAAGCTGTACATTAGCCTTAATATACGGCAAATTGTTCGCCTATTAACATTTTCATAAGATGTGCAAGGCGCACTAACAGTGAAATACAGTAAAGTACTCGCCAAATAGGATGGATCTTGCGCAAATAGCAATTATCGTTCTGGATAGAGCTAGTGTAATGATATGAGAAAAAGCTACAAAAAATAAGACCGTCTAATAAACATAGGGTTCCGCCATCTTGTTTATTTACATTCTGCATTTCGTTGTTATTTACTTCTGTCGCTCGTGTTTTCCTTTGTGTTCTTGTATTTAATATCCCGTTGTTTATTTTACATCATCACAGCTTTTTTAACACTACTTCTGAACAGTTTGTAGTGTTCCGAGGTAATATTATTGAAATCAAATGTATAAGGCATAGATTAATTGAATCAAAGTTTATAGATAAGCAATGGAGCATTTGGAAGTAAACCTATAAGTAAATTGTATACAAACTATTTGACGTTTAAGGTCAAACATAAATTAAGGGTAATTCACCATGTGTGTGGTAATTAATATATGATGAAAAATAATACGGAAATTATATATTATCGTACGTGCAAAATAATAAATGATTCCTGTCGAACATTTAAAAACAAAAAGTTGTCTTTTCATTAAAAATTATCTAGCATAATTCTTAGCATTTATTTATTGTGCTATATTTATTTGGCGAATAGTAGTTTGTGAAAAAAAGCACTATCGCGCAACTTAGAACCATCCGATTTGGCAAGAAGTCTAACTATTGTGCATGTGTATTACATTCTTGATATTATATGGATTTAACTAATTTCTCATTATAAATTAACTTATCAAATACGAGAACAATATTCCATAAATATATTCTTCGAATAATTGTAAATATTGTAATGTATTACGTTGGTATAAAATAAGGTATCTGAAGTACTTCAACAGGTTGAAACTATGAGAGCACACACTACACAGCACTTAAAGATAGGTATAGTTATACAGAGTTTTGTGTTTTCCAAGAGAATAAAAATTTGTATTATGAAAATTATGAATTTTACTTAGATACCTCGAACCTATGTTGTAATGGAATATAAATATTCCGTTTCTTTAACAATTATCTTACAATAATACTGTATATTATTTTACACTGATATTGTTTCACTATTTCTTTTAATATTTGCCTCATTCATTTAACATTTCTTCAACTTTAACATCAACAACGCTAGCACTATCGATTCACACATTACATGAAGTTTCATATGAACCATCAACGTCAAAGGTCTCTTACACTGTTGATTGTCATATTGGTTATTCAGTAGAATTTTTCCTAAATCATGGCGACATTGAGTAAAAGAGAATTAGAATGATCCCATTAATTTTTGGATGAGGAAGAAACAAGCCGAAAATCCAGCGAAAGAAAAAGAAATTGGGCGTCCAAGATATATACAACAAGAAACCATGAAATAGAATACCATACCCTATTTAAAGAATTTATTTAAAAAATTAGAAAAATTTTCTTTTACAAATATATATTTACTTATGTCCAGTACCAGGTTTATGTGCTTTCAAGTAGAATTTAAAACAAAATTCAAAAGAGAGGTAAAGGAAAGAAATGACATATGTAATCATTAATATACAAAAACTATTACATAATATTTTGGTACAATAATAGGTTGATGTTCGTGCGAATCGAGCAATTTAGTGCCAAACGCTGGGCCTTGTCTTCGACTAGTTGAGCGACCAATTTGGTTTGGCCGGCGGCGCAGACACCGGGTATCATTGCAATTGTTTAGACGATCATCGATTTGAACGCGGGTTCATCCAACTAAATTCATGTTTTATATCCAATTTCTTTTTTTTTTAGTTAAAAATATTTCTTAGGCTCATTTAATATTAAATCGACTTCACTATTTTCTTTATATACTTAATTGGTAATTTCAATTTTATATATAAACATATTCTTAATTTTAATTTAATTTTGAAAATTTTTAATTTATTCTTAACCCACATTCTCCTGGGTTCGATTCCCTACCGGAGTTGGAAAAAATTTTTAAACAAAAATTTTCAAACGCTATCATATCGTCGGCAAAACAAGAAAGCCATAATTTGTTAAATTATAAAAAAAGAACGACGAGTAAAATTACCTTTTTTCACAAATATATTTACGTATATACCTATAAATATATGTAACATACTAGTTTCATTATTTTTCAATTCCATAAGTATTTCTTTAAAAAAATATGTAAGTAACATATGAGAGAAATATACATCTCTTAGTTTGCAACAATTATTTGTGTTTATTATATAATTGCAAAAGTTAAACTAATTTACACAACTATTTTCATTCATTGTTCAGTTTTGTTCTCTAGTGAGAGCAAGACTTGCAAAGTTTTACTTAGATTATTAAATTCAAAAACTTCTTAAGGAGACACGTGAAAGGAAAACTATAAAAGCTTTACCTCGGCATTTAACTTTTTTTTTATGAAGATGATAAAATAAATGAGATGCCACTCAAAGATTTTGTTTTAAGGTTACATATTGTCCATTCATTTTCAGACTACAGCGTTAGAAAGATAGGACCAAATATCTCGGCTTATGATTGACTGAAATTTGCGAGAGGTAACGTCACATTTTCTGTAAATGGTAATGATATAGTTATCATCATTTTGACGTTTTATATTTCGAATTTCAGGTTGTATTACTATTTAATTAAATTACTTCTGTGTAACACAGACAGTGATTTCAGCGCCCTCTGCCGCCCTCTTAAAATCAACCGAGTATAGACTGAAATTTCTCGGAGGAATAATTGCGAAATCATAAAATGATCATGGGTCGGCAAACCTATTTTTCTAAAGATACTAGTTCCTCCATTGTAAGTTGACTCGATACAATGATGTCTGTTCAAGGTACACCCTTAGTCTTGTAACTTAAGTCAATTTTAAACAAATTATTTACTTCTTATAAATTTACTGCGTAAACTAAAGATTTCTACCGTTGTTAAATAGGCAGTGAACATATACATAATGGTACGCTACTTTTCTTAATAAACTACAAAACTTATGAGTAAAGAACGGAAGCTACTAATATGGGTTTGTAAACCTGCCTGCACTTCATAAAAAGAAACCGGAAAAATGTAATACATCCGATTTCAAAATGTTAGCATTAAGAACATCGATTCTTCAGTTAGTTATACCTTAAAGCAATCGTCATCTTTGAAATATTGTTAATATCTCAAGTACGTATGTATTTCAAAATATTTTAAATTATATATGTATACGAAAAGTAACACAAGCAAATTGAGAGTAGTTCAAAATTGTTTACCTAGTTTATACAAATTAATAACCCTATCTTCATTATTTTTGTACCGCCGAATCTTTGCTTCGTGAAAAATTAACATTCTTGTCTTGTCATCATTTCGCTATACACTGGCTTTATAACTAAACATTGTAGTTCATCCACTAATCAATGTAAGAAGTGCGTTCATGATATATAGGTACTAGTGATAATAATTGTTTTACCATTGCTTTCAAATAAGGCACTCGCACATTGAAAAACAAATTTTCCTGTAAAAGGTTTACTTGCTTACAGGCATGTGCTTGTAAACTGTGGCGTCAGTAAACGGCATCACCTCCATGTTCTCCTTCCTCCCTACAATAACTCCAAATGAGTATGAACCACTTTCAGGTATCCGCTGAAGACGGCGGAATCAATTTTTATATTGTGTTTTTCTTCATGTCTCCCTATTATCATAGTTTTAGATTTCTGGATGCTAATCTTCATATTTCTTTTCTTAAGTTCTTCCTCAAATACATTTAAATTTTGGCTGTAGCTGTTTTTCAGTTTCTTTCATAATTATCAAGTCGTCAGCATAGCATAGTTTCGTTAGTGTTAAATTCATCCTCCGCTATCCTATTTTATAGCTTTTCAATTTTGCTTTACATTTTTTAATTACATGGTGAAGTATCAAATTGTAATGGACTCAATATGTATCCCTGTCTCAGGTCTGTTTTGCTGGTGAAATTTGTCGATTTTACATTTCCGACCCTTATATATATTGTTCTCTGTACCTTCATATAAGCTTTTTACATAGTCGATTAGGTATTGGTCAACTCGACTGTTTTCTCTCTCTGCATACATCTTTCCTTTTGATGCTATCCAAAACCTTTTCCATGTCTATAAAACAGACGTGTATTGGGTTTCCTATTTTAGCATACTCGGTTCCAATTTTTTCTTAATCTGTATCCCAGAATTCTAGTATATATTTTACCGGCATTACTACCTATAAAAATGGAAGGGGAACAATTACAATAGCTAAACAATTAAGTACTTAGGAGTGGTAATCTGTAATAAAGGCAATTTAGATGATGAAATTAACAAAAGTACTTTTCAGTAGCATCAACAAATTCCCTTGGCAAAAAGGAAGCCCCCACTGAGATGAAAACCGAAATTTAAAAAAAATTGTGAAGCCAACGCTAACATACAGAAGTGAGTCAAGGACAACAAACACGAGACAGAAAAGCATATTAGTGTTGAAATGAGATTCCTAAGAAAAAATGAAGGGAAAATAAGAAGGGATAAAATTAGGAACGAAACTTTTGGGATAAATCTAAAGATGGACCATGTTCAAACAACTATAGGACAGGCACAACTGCAGTGGCTTGGACATGTAGTGAGAATCAGGGAAGAAAGGCTGGTGAAACAAGTTTACAAAGCGAAGGAAGTTGGAAGATTTGATTTGATTTGGACTCCGATGCAGAGAAAGGCAGGCAGGCTTATTGTATTACTCTGCATTCGGTTATTTCCTGATTATCCTAACAGATTTACCCCCTGACAAGGTTTAGTAGTTGTGCGTCAAATCCTTTCTCGGTATGCCCCGCAATGTGTCTCTTGCACCTAATGGGGGGTTTCTCCGGTGGATTAATGTGTAGTATTCAAAAATAATGTGAGAGGCTGTTTCCTCCTCTTCATTGCATAATCTACACACTGGTTCCTCTCTGTAAACTCCCATTCTGTGTAGGTGTTTCCTTAGGTTGACGTGTCCAGTAAGTAGACACGTCATCTCCCTAATCTGCGTTGTGCTAATAGCTAAACGTTGTGACGGTTTCCTGCTGTGTTTCTGTTCTGCTATATGGTGCTACATGGTCTGTTGGTGTTCAGTCACCCACTCAGTCACCGCACCACGCGCAGCAGCTTATGATCCCGAAAGCTGGCTCAGGCCCAATGAAGGTAATTTCGGATCCCTTCCTTGCTAGCTGATCCTGCAATTCCCTCATACCCCGGCACCCTCATCAGCTTGACTGTATTGTGTTTCGCCAGGTTTTGAAGGTCTGCAGACATTCTGATACCAGACCGGAAGATGTCCGATAAGATGCCAATGCCTTTGTGAGAATGTAGAGCGGTTGGCATTTCGGCCCCTGCTGCAGACACTTTCTAGAACAGATTTGTATTGCACAGATTTTAGTTTGAAGTCCGGAGGCGTGCTTTCCAAGGGATACGCGTAGCGTGCGCTCATGCTAGAAAGACTTAAAAGAAACTTGAAGGATGAAGACCGATCAGCTGAGAAAAGGAGAAGAGCGAAATGGGGGGAAGTGAAACAGAAAGCAGAGGATAGGAAGCAATGGGAGGAGATATCAAAGAAAGAACGATTTCTTATGAGACATTGTGTACACTGCACTACAGTTTACTTACATTATCTAGCGCTATTAACTAATTATAGTGAACAATTACAACAGAAATCTGGTCAAAATATAGAAACCGCAAGTACATAATTTCCCTGTAACTCAATCCGATGATGAAACATTTAATTACTTTCTTGTTGATGAAAACTTCTATAACATTACCTCCGGTTCTCTTCAAGTAAAAGTTATGTTTATTGCATATTAGCGTCAACATGCGTGTAGCAAATCTGTCATCTTCTGCGTTAATCAAATAGAAAGTTGGAAAGACAACGTTATGCGATAGACGATGCCACAGGCTTTGTTAATTAATAGTTATTAAAATAAGTAATTAGTAATACATTTTTCTGATAGTATTAATGTCTAGCCAACTCATCATTTCGACATTTCGAAGAAATCTTAATAGAGGAACGGGAGAGAAAAGAAAGTTTAGAAAATAACTGTTTGTAACTATAAACATTTGGGGACAAACCAATTATACAAAAAAACGTGTTGATGTATGCATTTACAGACACTTCCTTGTGATATTTTCTATCAACTAAGATCAATAATTTATTATTATTAACTTTTCTCACCTATATGTATATTTTTAAGCAATTGCATAATTTGATACACATTTTTCTTTTCAGGTTCATGTAAACTGGTTAACAAGATTTTTGTCCCAAGCACAAAAATGCCTGATTCCCATATATTTTTGCATGGCGAAATCAATTATGTCCTCAGAATTTCTCCATCATCCTTAGTTTTTATGTTCCAGGATATTCGCTTATCCACTTAAAGTATGCATGCATATTAGATATGTAGTATAAGACAACATGTCTTGACGTTATTTCAGTTGTCGGCTAGAGCTCGGAAACTGATCAATCAGCATGCAATGGTTAATGTTTGAACATGTCTTGGCGTGTTAAGATCTGCATTTCCCATTCCTAGATAGCATCTCTTTTTATTTCAGTTGTCGGCTAGAGCTCGGTGAATGGACATATACGCTAACGTTGTTAACGTTTTAAAGAATGTTGCGTTGTGATGCGTTCAAGCTATTGTAGTGAAACCATTTGATCACCTGTAAAAATGCCAAGGAAATGTGTAAACCATCCGAACTCTTTTTGCCACATTTGCGGTGAATTGATATATAAATACCAAAAACGGTCTTTCACACCTCTTCTTAAAAAGTGCTATGAGCAGTATTTCAAGTGTAAAGTAGGTGATAAAGACAAAAGCTGGGCTCCCCATATTTGCTGTGTTACGTGTGTCAGACTTCTTACAGCGAGTGCAAAAAGTAAACGACATATGCCTTTTGCTATTGCTATGATTTGAAGGGAACCTTCAGATCATATTACCCATTGCTTTTTTTGTCTAACAAATATACGTGGTATGACTTCTAAATTCAAACATACTGCAAAATATCCTAATATTCCATCTGCACTGTGGCCAGTACCACACAGTACGGAATTACCTGTGCCTAAACCTCCACAAAACAGGACACTAAGCGACGATGAAAGTGCTGATGACGCCAAAGCAAATGGAGCCGTGGTATTTTGGCAGTCTATTGCTGGCCGCTGAAGAGAGATGTTTCTGATGCAAAGTACAGCCGAAAGTCATATATCAGCACATTTTCCAAGTAACTATATCACTTTGTACGTCGTTTTTTCATGATTTATGCATATATTATAATATATACTTTCACAAAATTTCATTGCTTTCTCACACTGAAACCCTGCCTCATAGAAAAATTCTGAAAACAGATATGAAATAAGTGTAAAACGTACTACCAAGTTTACCCACTTTACCTCATGGGACAAAATAAATCTGAAATTTTGTTGACCAGCGTTAACTGCATGATTTACACCGGTCTTAATTGCTTTTAATTTTTCTTCATTAGAAAAGTGTGTTTGTTGAGTTTGTCATGCTACAAATATTAACCAAGTCGAAAAATCTCTTTGGTATATTTCATTAAGTAAATTGATTCAATTCAATTAGAAAATTGGGTAATATAGGTTAATTCCAAGGGATAGAAATGATATGTCGTGTTTACTTTTAATCCACTTATGTGTTTGTGTCACTCTTCTGGGTAAATATATCTAAGCATATGACGCAGAGACAAACATTGTAAATATTATTATATTAATTTAATAATTGACATAACACCCAATTACTGTATTATATTCGTTAGGGAAAAACATTTCTAAGAAATATGATATCAATCTAATAATGTATGATCTAGGCATATTAAACAAAAAGAAATTTTCATCCCCAAAGTAATTTTATCTCAAACTAACTTATAACTCCCTTCATATTTTTATTTAAAAAGAATTGAGTTGATTATAAAATTTGTGTTCGTAAATATTTACATTCAAAAAGCTGATCCTCAATGTCGTATCTGTAAGAATTGAGATCTAAGGAATTTTTAAATAGAACGGATACTTACGTTGAATGAAGGAACGCATTCTCTGCTGACAAGTATTCATAATTTTTAATGTATACATACATGATTTTAGTTTGTTGTGCCTAATATTGAATATTGTAATATTTGTGAACATAGGTATCATGTGATTGGCATTTATAATATAAAAAACTTGTTGTTTGCTTACCCAGATACAGGTAAACATAACATTTGCATACTGTTTTCTTTGCAGAATGTTATGGAAAAGCTTGGTAACTTTCATTATTTCCGGGTCGTTAAAATATGTAAAATATTTCTTATCTATTTCAGAAATCTTTCATCACAGGATCTATTGTTTATTGTTCTTTATATGCACTCTCATTGCCTTCTGTTTTTTATTTTTAGAAAAGATACCTTTTTGGGATATACTTTAATTATGTTTATCTCAAATTAATTATTTTATTTTTTCAGGGAACCTTAATGTTTTCCCAGAACTTTACAGTTTTAACCTCCTTTATTTCTTATTTTCATTAAACGTTCTTTTTACTCTTTGGCGTTAAGATTTACCTGCTTATTGTGTATCACTATTATTATTTTAGCTCTTTAGGTTTAGAATAAGTTATAAGAATGTTATTGATTTATTGAGTTATGTTTATTTCCTTTTCCCACTTTAGTATTGATAATTCAGTTACTTACTTAGGTAGATCTACTTTCTTGTTGGTTTTGAACGTATTATATGTCTTTATAATAAAGCTTATTATTTATTCAACCGCAAATACAAAAAAAATATATATAGCACCATACCATATCGTCTTCGCCAAGAAAGCTTAAGGTTTGCTGCTAATACGGATTTCGTTCTTCTTACTTTTAAACATATCCCCAATTAACCAACCAAACAGTTGTTCTTGTGTTTGTGCACTGTAAACTGGCTCAAGTAGAATTGCACGTTGGAATGAAAAAGCAAACATTCTTCCGTCGATAACCGTCTCTTTGAAAGTAAAAGCAAGACAAACGGATCAAGGACATTGACGTTCATTATTGTTTAAGCTGAAATGAACATTCCGACGGAAAATATTTTTACCGCGTTTGCCGTTACGCCATTTTTCATGACGAAGTCGTATTCATGCCTTGGGTGCTGAATAATAAATTTGGAATATTAGTACACAGCTGTCCCAGAAACTAACGATAATCCTTCGAGCTCATTACTAACGAGAATATCGAAATATGACCTGGGTAAAAAAAGAAATAGTTTTCACAATATTGGCACTTTCATGAATTTCGTGAAAATCGCCAACTTATATAAGTGCCACTACTACAAATATCAATATTTTAAGATTCTAATTTTTGTCACGCAATTCGACGACATTTAGGGTGAGATAGAAGAGCACGGAGGCTATACTAAATCACACGAAGCATGACTATTTTAACTACTGCCCACCAGGGTTTAACGGGCAAGATACATAGCTCGAGCCTTTCCCGATACAATGTGATACGTTGGTGTGGGGCGAGTGAGCTCGGGATTCCCGGGATGGCCTGGTCGACCGTACACCGTAGGCGATATGAATCCATACATATTATACATACGCCTGGCGTATTGCTTGTTTACTTGAGAGAATGATTTGACCGGAATACTTTCTCTTCTGAAATATAATTTACATGAACACGTACTTTATTATTGTGTTGAACAAAGACATTTAAAAATAAGATTCATCGATTCTACTTGTTTTCTTTTATTTGTTTGCATTGGTTCATAAATTAGGAGAAATATTTTTTTAGTGATAAAAACTTTAAGACACGTGTTCAAGATAGAAAAGTACTGTTTTTTTCGTTTTTATTGCTGGTTATATAAAATAGTGTGTACAAGTGCTGTATGTTCAGTATGTTTAGAATATTTTTTTTCAGTGGAAAATGGAGATTATATTCAATAAATTATCAGTAAAATACAGATCATTTTGAGGAGGTAGCTTACTGTGATTTCTTTTATTAAAACCCTGAGATGTAATTAACTTAACTAACATAAATTCTTTTAAATCTTTATTGTGATATGTGAGGGAATAATTATGTGTGCTATTTTATACTTTTGTCAACTCATACATCTGCACAAATAAAAACATTATCTTGCCAAATTATTGTTAGTGCATTTTTTAGTTACTAATGTAGCAAATATTAAACTTTTGCCGTTCAAATCAAAAATTTCCTATAGTTTCGCATTATTTCTTTTCGTTAAAACTTATTTACTTATTTACTTAATTTTATTTTATAATTAAAAAGACGAACAGGGGTATTTAAAGAACTATATTAATTTGAAAATGTAGAAAAATAACAAAACATATGGACTTCCAACGCCGTGCATTCGACAAAACATCACCCACATCTGTGTACATTTGAATGTATCGATCCAGGTTTCGATGGATTATCTTCCCGAGGCCTGGATCGAGACAGCATGACGTCATTCTAATGTATTGAGGCCTCGTAAGCTAGCCCCGTAATGGCCATCGCGTATTCCTAAATGTGCATAGAGCTTATTCGGAAGGCAGAATGCCGGGCAACCGCGGTGGCGCAAGAAAACCACGTGATATGGATTACGCTGAAGCAGTTTGCAAGCGTTTCAGCAGACTAGTTCGGTGCGAGCAATTGAACGCAGTACAAGGACACCGAAACCCACTGCGAACTGGATCATACGGCTATATCCGTATTATACTTATCACCTGCTAGGTTGCTTGTACGTGACTACGCAAAGCTTGCCCAATTTTGTAGAAGAATTCTTCTAAAAGTTACGAAAGATCTAGAACTCCTTAGTTAAATTTTATGGTCTAATGACCATACAATTGAAAATCTATATTTGATGATGTGTGAATAAAGATGTCAAATCAGAGTATATAAGCCTGCCGGGAGATGTGCCTTTGGCCACACGCAGGGTAATGTGGTTTGAAAATGCTGCCAAGCTCATTACCCAGGAGGAGTGTGTAATTACTTGAACCACGCATATGCACGTAGATGGATAGACCGTCTTGGTCCCATTCTGTGGCCTCTCCAGTCCCGGGATTTAAATCCTTTAGATATTTTAATGGGGTTGCATAAAGAAGAAGGGTCTATGAAGAATCCATAAATAATGAAATCTAATCTTGACATGCCATTATGCAGTTCCACACGAAATACATACAGGAAGTAGGCCAGAGGAATTAAAAGATTTTTTTAAAGAAGTTGCCATGCTTGTCGATTTGGAGGCAGGCAGTTTGAACATTTCCCATAATTCTTTCCTCTAATCACTATAATTTAACAACCCTTTTTATTCCACCCTCACTCACGTTGAATGGTGTCGGTAGCTAGGATTGCGTAAAAAGATTAGAATCTTAAAATATGGATATTTGTAATCCTGACATTCGAAATACTGGTCCAAATTAAAATCGTCAATTTGGAAATTTGAAATTCGTAAAAGCTATCTCCAAAGCTATTAATTTTTTACTGACGTCACATTTCGATATTCTGGTTGGTCACGATCTAGCCTGTTAGCCTCTCGAAGTGTTGTAGTTGGTTTTTGGGACTTCCTGTATATGTAGCTTGTTTGGAAATATAGACATGAATACTAAAATGCCGTCGAGGAAATCCAAAGGATAATTTATGATATATTTTTTTCGTGCTGGCGTAAGATTATTATCGTAGAATTTTTATTCAGGAATCTTTTAACAATTCCGAGAAAATATAAAACAGAAAGCAATGGGAAATATAAAAGTTTATTAGTTTGCACAGTAGTATATATTCAAAAAACATGCAAGTTTCATGTGTCTTTATTACCGAATGAACGACTCGCTAAGTACAGGCATTTATTAACATTATGACCGCAATTTTGAATGAGATTTATATACTTAGGCTTATGCAAATGATCTATAAAACTAGTTTATTTTACTGAATTTTAACATCATGCACTTAGATTTGAGTTTAAAAGATTGACATGAAAGTTTCGTTTTTTGTGTTACCGTAACTTTACATTTTGAAATTCACAACAAATCAAGCATTAAATTTGTGCGTAATCTCAGTAGTGGTAGTGTTGCAATTAGATAAATGGTAATTTAGTTAGTAGGCAACGCTTGGTGTACCAAACATAGCCATAAGAAGCTGATGAGAATTTACTTGAAAACATGTCGTAATCATTTGCCTTTAACAGAATTTTTCTTGTTAACAAACAGATTAACAGAAGAACCTGTATTAAGTGAGGATCAAATTAACTACTTCACCCCGAGTGGCACCGCAGGCATCGTTAATATTTGAATAAATTGATATATTTGTTTACGAAAATTGTCAGTTTTAAGACTGAAATTCATAGCACATTTGGAGAAATTTTCCTTGCTCACTCAACCGCTTTCTGGCCGCTTCTGTTTACTAATTGTAAGCAATAAAAACAATTGTAAGTTTTCTTATATTGCCGTGTCTAATTAATTGATTCGTTTATTTATTTCAGTTTGGAAGAAATCATCCATATCTTCTTGCAACAGAAAACGAAAATTCATTCATTATTCTTACGCAGTAGTTGTATGCTAGAAATAGATTTGATTACTAGCACAGTTTTGTATTATTTACAAAAGGAATCATGTTTATTTATACCTACATATGTATTTATAGTTGGGAAGCAATAAATACCTGTTTCAGATTTACTATTCAACTCCAGAAGGAGCATTGTATTGACATTATTTCCAGATTTTCTGGATATGCCAATGACTAGTTATTTGAAGTAGAATATATACATTTAGTAAATATATATCTATGCTTGCTTTATATATTGATAAACATTTAATGGTTCTTCTAAAATCTCTTTGGAAGTCCAACGATCAAAATGCCTCTTTTATGATATTAAAATTCCTCCATATTTCTCTTAACAAGAATAAGAAGTAATGAACGACAACTCATTTAAAAATCCGTCTCGATATAGATTAAAGGTGTGACTTGATTCTAAAAATATCCAAGGTAAAATTTAATCGAATTTAAATAAGATTGGAGATTGTAAACATCTTGAGATGAATCTTTCGTTTATGGATGTGGTTTTAAGACAAAGAAAAAGGACGACGTGTAAAAATACTAAAAAGAAATGCTGTATTTAAATAAGGGTTTTTAAAGATGTTATGTTTTTACAAGAAAAATTGCAGGATATGCACCTACATATTTACATATATGATATATGCAAAATTCAGAAAAGAAGAAAACTAACGAGAATGGGACCAGTAGGCAAACCCATTCATATTTGCAACGATTTGTGACCGAAATAGGAAAAATTAAAAGAAAAAGGTACCTTTAACTCTATGTAAAGTAACGTTTATCTAATCTCAATGTTATACAATACTTAATTAAAATTAAAAGTAAATCTATCTATAATTTTACAATATATTTCAGCTTGTCCAATGTGTCACTAAGATTTTGTCTATTTTGTCCATATTCGGCGAGAATTATCAATCCATTGATCAACATAATAATCGTTAAATTTAGCAATGGCGTCATCGGTAGCAGAATTTTCCATTATACAGAGCCAACGATCTATAACTTTATCTGCTGGCAGATGAGGTAATGCAGCACAGTTCCTTATGTGGTTTCTTACTTCCACGTTTTCCTTATACAAGTTTATTAGACCAATATTTTGTACTTTAGGTCAAAGGGCTAGATTAAAATGAAAGTTACATCCTGTGATAACTGTAGTCGGAAAAAAGTTCTTCTAAAGCATTAATTGTGGCAACTTCAAAATCCAAAATACATTTTTTGGTAAGAAATTCTTGATTTTTATTTTTAAATAGAAGAAAAATCTTCTTCTAAAGGATTAATTCAATATACAATATGCAATTTCGAAATCCAAAATACACTTTTTGGTAAGAAATTCTTGATTTTATTTTTTAATAAGAAGAAAAATCGTTTATACGTGTCCTCTTTCTTGTCGAGTGGCAGGGCATATACGGCAAGAATAATGTTTGTTCTTTCTTCTGTACTACCAATATCCACGTGAATTGTTTATAACAGGCAAAACATTGAACTACAGCTTTTAAAAGTCCCATGGAATAGGAAGCAAGAACCTCCTGCTAATAAATTACCTCCGTCCATTGCAAATACTAGAATCCTGTATTCCATACCATCGTCAATATGACATACTTTCCCATAAATTCGGACACCTCGATATCTTTTCGTTTTTTCGGTAGCAAGTCAATGCCTAGCGATTTGTGTCGCTCATTATATAATGAATGTTTCACTGATGTAAGGTGTGGACTATTTGTAACGAAATCCAAACGTCTCATTAGCAACTATCATCTCTTGCTGATATATTTGCGATACTGGTGTCATTTCTTCTCTTGCTCTCTTTTTGGCTTTATATAAACACTTATCAACTTCATTTTTCGCAATATCTGGAACACAGTTACGGCTTTTCTCACTTATAATTTTTGATTTTACTTCATCAGTAACTATCGCTCTTGGGCAGTTCCTGTTCATGCAAATCCATCGAAGAGTTAAGTTTTTGTTTTTTGCTTTTAACTTGAACTTGTATCCAGAATATAGGATGACTGATATTCCACGTTTTGATTCCATCACAAGAAACCTAATAATAACGTTACTGCACTTACAAGATTTTCGAAGAACTAATTTATTTTAGTAATAGTGCAATATTTTAGATCATCCCTGTATTGGTGGGGTTTATTGTAAATATTTATTCCATATGCAATTACAAGTAATTGTAAATTCACAACAAGTTGATTCTTAATCCCTTGTTTTGTTGAATAATTATCTCTTAATAGAGGCTTAATGCTTATATTGGTTTCTGAAAATTTTACGCACCGAATAGGATTTAAGAAATTTGGACGCCCAAAACGGGAGTATTTCAGGTAACATTTTTCGAAGTCCGAAGTGGGAAGAAACCATTTGCAAGACAATAATACAGTTTTATTATTATATGTATGTATGTGATTGCAGTACTATTATTAGTATGTATACAATTTGGCCAAATGCAAGTTTTACTAAAGTATTTATTCTTCTCTTATCTTACCGAACTTAGAGGAAAGTTCTCTTTTCCTTATAATTACATTGAGTGCTAACAAACTAGCATTATCGCTTTCTCTGATGAAAGTAATTGTATTTGTTGAGAGTTTGTTGATCCGCGTTACTTGGTGCATCTAATGTCGTGGGACTCTGTATTTGCACAGAACGGTGTTTGTGCGAATCTTGTGCGCTTGACAATGCTAATTCAAGGTGCGCCCATTAAAGTGTGTGAATATGTTACCTACACCTACTTACAACATGTTTAAATAAGACAATGTCAAATTCACAATCCGGCTTCCAATTCTAGCACATCAGTGCATGACTTTAATACTGCTGCTTAGGAATCCATTAATAATAATTCTTTCAGTAATTTTTGACAAGTTAAATTTACAAATGCATATGATTTTTGTCGCGCCGCTCATTCATATTTGCTGCTTCATGACTATCTCATGTTTGCTCCAATAATGAACATCAATACCAATTATCTTATTTATTTGGGAGGGCGGGGGGCAACAAAATTCGAAAAGGATGCCCTTAGTATATGCATTTGAAGGATTCAGGCATATTAGTAACCACTTCCTTTTTAAAATTGCATTTGGTCAAGTTAATCATCCTGTCGGCGCGAGTTAAAGCTACAGAATCGGTTAAATGGACTAGGTTGCTCAGAAAATAGAGTAATAGTTGATGTTAGTGTTACATTTGTTATCCAGTGCAACGTTAGTAAGATATTCAAGAAAAATAGAAAACTTCCAAGAACTTCAACGTAAAATATGTTCACAATCCCTAAAGATAAAATGAAGGTGAAAACTGTTACTAGTATAGTTTTTTATGTAGAATCTAATAATGTGATTTAAAAATCCATCACACTCTTTATTTTGGAGATATAACACAAACTTGTATCTTCTTAAATGGAAGTCATAGTTGGCCGTGATGTCATTTAAATGCTAATTTTTTTTTTCTAATTTCATTGATATAACATTTGGTATAGATTAGATTTTGATTTGCAGTGAAATAAGGAATTATTGTTTCTATTAACTAATAAGTAGGCTTTGATTAACAAACACGGTAAACAAACACATGCAGTTGTCAAAAATTAAAGGTTGAGTAAGTTAGATGAGTATCAAATTAGTCCGTTTGGTAGTTTTATTCAACAAACAGAAAATGTATAGCTACCTAGAAAAAAATGATATACATTTTTGTTATTATGCTAGCAATCGAAATAGCATTGAAGCTAGTGAAATCTATCACCAACGTTACATGGAAAGGGCGCAACCTGATAAGAGGTTATTTTCTAAGCTGGAAAATAATTTAATTAAATAGGGAGCCTTACTGCAGAAAAGAAACTTAAACCGGAAGACGGGGAAAGGGTTTTAGCGTATGTAAATTACAAACCCAAAACATCCACACTGGAGATTTCAAGCGAATGTCCAGTTTCCATGGACAAAGCTGGCCTAATTCTTAAACAAAATATATACAAGCCATTTAAATGCAGCATTAGTCAGACGTTGTATGCTCAAGGCCATGAAGGAAGATTATTATTTGCTAGATGGTTATTGAGAGAAACACATCCGCAGTTTTCTAGTACAATTTTATTTATGGATGAAACGAAATTTACAAATAATGGCATATTTAATTGAAACAACAATATTTATTGGTCTCAAAATAATCCTCACTTTACTACCAAAAGGAGAGATCAACATCTGTTCTCCATAAATGTGTGGTGCGGGTTTTTTGGTATAAAAATGTTGGGGCCACTTTTTTTAAAGAAAACAGTTGTTTTGGTAAATGGTAAACGATATTTACACTTTTTGCGTAATGCATTGGAAGACATGTTACATGAAATACCAGCACAATGGTGCACCTGCTCATAATTGCCGAGTTGTGTGTAGTTATCTTTCGGAGCGTTTTCCTAACTGAATTAGCAATGCATGTACAATTCTCTGGCCAGCAAGATCTCCAGACATTACACCTCTAGACTTTTTTCTTATGGAATACATGAATAAAACTAACAACATCGAACACAAACTGAAATTGTGAGGAGGTGCGAAATGTGTATACGTACTAATGGAGGACACTTTGAACACTTACTTAATTAAGTTACAATGAAGTTGTTTGCTTTTGTTTACTCCTTTATGTTTTTGCCGAGTTTTGTTTTGATTTCTTTTCCATATTCCTTCTTTAATCTTTTATTGTTTCTTCCATAATAAAGTATTTTCAAAGACTACTTGATTAATTTCCTAATTATTAGAAACAACAATTCCTTATTTCACTGCAAATCAGAATCTAAAAGAGATAGCTATTACCAAATGTTATATCAATGAAATCAGAAAAAATAAGCATTTTAATGAGACCGTGGCCAACTATGTATATATGTATATAGCCTTTAGCCGGCCTTTTAGGCCAACTATGACTCCCATTTAAAAAAATCTCCAAAATAAAGAGCGCCATGGATTTTTAAATGACATTATTAGATTCTACATAGAAAACTGTACTAGAAACAGTTTTCACCTTTATTTTATCTTAAGGGATTGTGAACATATTTGACGTTGAAGTTTTTGGAAGTTTTCATGTTTTCTTGAATATCTCACAAACCTTGTACTGGATAACAAATGTGGCACTAGCGTCAACTATAACTCTATTTTTTGAGCAACTTTCTCCATTTAACCGATTTTGTATCTTTAATATTAAGAAAGTTACCCGTATATGGAGATAGAAAATGGGCCACCTGTATATAAACATATATATGTAAGCAGCTAACTAATTTATCTATTATTTTGCATAATAGAGATCAACGTTGATTATACAATAAAAAGAAATCCCATTAAATTAAGAATATTTCAATCTGTATTTCTTTATAAATGATATATTTCTTTCTTACTTTATATAATATTCAAATGTAAATATTAGAAAAAAATAATTCGATATTTAAGGGTCCGTGAGATATATTCTCGTTTTCCATGTGTAGAATTAAACGTAGTGTTAGTACATACATTGCAACATATTAACGTATTAGCTGCGACTATACATACATACATACATTTGAGTAATCAATTTCGAGAATTGTTTTCCCTTTGCGCCACATACAATTCTATACAAATAACTCGTCCATCTATTGCGTGCTGATGACATAATATAACTGTTACCAATAATTATTGCGGTAAAAGTTCCATATCTGTAAGCACCATCAGTTTAATGACACCTGCGCACTTAGTTATTACAGGATGCAAAACCGATGCGTGAGCTACCCATCCTCCGTGAAGGACGATTCACTTCGTAACTGTAAATCAGGCGTACATACGTAATTGATTAAGAGTTTCTCGAACAATATCATTGTGTTTGTTCATTCGAACATTGTTATTTTCTAGTAGATGTGAAATCGATTAAATGTCAACGTGAAATTCCGCTGCGGCAACTTATTAAAATGCGGCGTCCCTCAACCGCCACTCCTTCATATTTATCCAATTACTCTCTTTTTCTCTCTTATATAAGCCAGTATTCTAATTTACAATAACGTGGCAAATAGTCATGTGTTAGGGGTGTGGTGTTGTTCATAGATACATTGTCAAGTGAGAAAGACACAAAAGAGTGTATAAATAAATATGACAATGGAACAAACAAACACGGTAAAGGAGAGTGGCTATTTTTGGATGAAACAATAAAGAGAAAAAACGAGAATGCAGATGCAAAGTTCGAAATCTTTCAGGTTGAAAAGTTAAGGTGACATTGAAGAAAACGTGTTCTTAGTGGTCAACCGAAGGAGAGGTCGTTAAAGCTTGCGGAATTTCTGCAAACAAAGAGGATTTTTTAATCTCAAAACTTGAAATATTTTAGCCCGTGGTGTAGTTCATCGAGTTCGCGTAGAGGTTAACAACACTTTGCTAAACTCAAACATTGCTGGTGTATACCTGGTATTTTTTGATATTTGTATCACAGAAATTAATGAATATATTCTTGTCAAAAGGAGGTTCAATCAGTGTTAGCCATTTTGAACTAAGGTATTATTTAAAATCGACTCCGACTTCTTGGTACTGGGAGGTATAAGTCAAAATTTTAAGTGTGTTTATTTCTAACAAATCTATTACAGTTTTGATTTTGAATGGATATAACAAAGACAATAATCTGACCAGATCAACTTTTTCTGAGATGAGGAAGTGTGTTTAATACCTATATTGATTTAAAAATTTAAAAAAATGCTTACTGAATTAAGTAGAACTTGGTGTATAATTACAGCAAGCAATATTCTATGGATTATTTTCTTTCCAATCGCAAACAAAGCCACCAACATACTGTCATTCATTAGTAATGATGATTCTGTTAGTTTCTTTTAGTTCCCTATTTCAATCCTATTTAAACATGTGTTTTTTAATTCCTCTTATAATGGAATCGTTTATAATGGGTTATAAAATCACGACAAATCCGTTATAAACGGAATGTTTTGGTAATTTCTCTAAACATATACAACAGACTTAGCCATTTTCTTTAAAATCCAAACCATTATTTGAGCGGGTGCTTTCAGTTGTGTGTGCGCTTTTGGATGAGTAACATTCGGATAAAATGGAGAGGCGTATTAAAAATCGCTAACTATTTTCATTGAATGAAAAGTTAAAAATCATTGAAGCAATTGAAAGTGGCAAATCGTAACGTTCAATGTGTAAGACTTTAAATTGAAATAAGTCAACAGTATCAAATATATGGGTAAATCGCTCAAAAATTAAGGAGAAATGGCACAAAAATGCTAACAAGAAAAAACTGCATGGTTCGTTACGTCCAGAAGTGGATACAGTGTCATTCAAATGGTTTCAGCAGCAAAGAGCAAATTATATTCCAATGAGTGGGGCACTGTTGCAATTGCAAGCCGAAGAATTTGGTAAATTAAGTGGCGATGATTTTAACTGCAGTAGTGGATGGTTAGACAGATTCAAAAAACGGCATGCAATTCTCTTCGGTAACTGGCGAATCAGTTTCTGTTGATAAACAATCACCGACCAGTGGGTTGTAGATATCTGGCCGTCGCTTAATAACGGATATTCTCCTGCGGATGAAACTGGGAGGGATATTTTACAAGCTCACACCGGATAAAACCCATAAACTTAGAGGTGAAAAATGTTTTGGAGGGAAGCTTTCTAAAGAACATATAACAGTGATGTTATGTGCAAATAGTTCGGGATCAGAAAAAAGAGAGGCACTAGTAATAGGGAATAGGCACTAGTAATTGAGAAGCCTAGATGCTTCAAAAATAGTGGAACTGTAGATTACACATTCATTAAAAAGGGGTGCATTACGTTATCAATTTTTACAAATTATCTGAGAAAATGGGACCATGAATTAATTAAAGAGAAACGCCAGATACTGTTACTTATACACAGTTGCTCAGCCCATCTTCATGTAAAATTAAACAAGATAAAACTTGTATTTTTTTTACCGCGGTCAACGTCAGTTTTACAACCGATGGACCAAGAAATAATTTAATGCTTAAAACAGACCTTTAGAAAAGAATTATTCACTATTAAAAACCCTTGAGTTGCAAGCAACAGATCGGAATGCTTCAATTTCTATTTTATATGGTATCATAATTCTTCACAATTCATGGGCCAAAGTGACAACAGATACAATTAGAAATTGCTTTCATCACCTTGGTATAATAAAAAATGCAGACTCAGATGGTTTCAACGATAATTTTGATCCAGAACATGATCTTCCATTAAGTCAAATAGTGAAAATGGAGATGTTTCTACATGAAAACATCCAGTTTAAAGATTATGTTAGTGTCGACAACAGCGTTATAATTACAGAACATCCAACTACTAGTCAAGCGTTGCCGAAGTAATAGGAGAACGCAGTGAAGAAGTTTCATCAGATAGTGATAGTGAAAAATGATGAAGTAGTAGAGATGATGAAACAGATAGAAGTCATATCAACAAATGAGGCACTGCAATGTGTAGGAGAACTTCAAATTTTTTTTCAATATCAAACAGACAAGAAGGACTTTCTAGATAATTTTCTTCAAAACACTTCTGTTCAAACAAAAATTACAGATTTTCTGAAACAAGTACTTCTCTATTATACATACGCACATATTGCACATATAATATTCGTATGTACATTTATTGTATATACACACACATATACCTTTATATATTATGTTTTAGTTCATTATAAAATTAGTTCTGGGTACACGAGTTCCCGAGTTACTTAACTTAATATTAACGTTCGTATAAAGCTTTACTATTATTTCACACCTATCTTCTACTTCCCATATAATGGACGTTCATAGAAGGTGCTTTGGAGTCCGTTGTAAGCGGATTACACTATATTTTTTAGAGCTAATAAATCTATTTTCATGATCCTTAAGTTATAAGGTTATAACTATACCGCGTCTAGGAACGGATGTATATATTTATATGCAACAATAATGTGCCTCAAGCAGCACTACGATACCATGCGAAATATATACAACTTAAAAAAATATATACAGTTGCTCACAAAAGTACCCGGCCACCATGCAGTTTATCGAAACGGACAGAATATTTCAAAATTATAAGGTAATAAGAAAGAACTAATGTGCATATTACATTCATTTATTATTACTCTTTAAGTCTAACAAAGTTTTAAATTTTAAATAATAAGAACTTCAGTAACAAAAAATATAACATAAAATACGCATTATAGCAAGCACACATAAGTATCCAGCCAGTAGGGGATTACGGCAATAAAACACCTGGGGAATCACTTGACTCGACGTGAAGACACAATTTCATTAGTCATTCGATTTACGTTACTGGTGTAGGTTTTGTGCTGTTTATAAGTCTATTACAGGAATATCATGCCGAAAATTCGGGAAAGAAGTTTGGTAGGGAGACAGCTAATTGGTTCCTTAACTGAACAAGGATATTCACACAGAATACCGCCATTCTACGCAGCACTATACATAAATTTAATGTTCACAATAGTTTAACTAATAGCCAGCGCACTGGACGTCCAAACATATTAACATCTGGAGAAGAGAGGGAACTTTTGCAAACTATTAAGAAAAATCCATTTTTGCACAGGCGAGAAGTTTGTGCAGACATGCAAACAGCTACAGAAAAATCAATCAGTGTGGAAACCATTCGTTGATTGATTCGAGCAGTGGGTATAATGGACGTGTAGCTAGGAAAAAGCCCTGGGTTAGTGAAATTAATAAACAGAAGATTGGAATTTGTTACCACTTACGTGAATAAATTTGACGAATTTTTGAATAATGTCACTTGGACCGACGAGGCAAAATTTGAATTCTTTGAAACCTCCAGACGAAAATTTGTATGGCGAGCATCAGGTACAGCGTTTAATCACGAAAATCTACAACCAACTGTGAAATACGGAGGTGGTTCAATTATAGTGTGAGATTCCATGGCGACGGCGGGCGTTGGAAAATTAGGGTTTATTGATGGCAAAATGGATCATATTCATTACATTAATATATTGAAAAGAAATTTAAAAGCCAGTGCAGAAAAATTAGAGGTAACAACAGGTTGGTTATTTATTTTATTATTTGAGAAAATGATGTCATCCGCCGGGTTATAGATAACTCCTTCCACCTCGGCCGATTGGTCCTATTGTGGAGCGAATGGCATCCTAGAGTTCATCCAACAAGTCCCTTGAGATAGCTCAGAATCTTGTTGTATGAGGAGTTTTTCAGGTCAGCTAGGGTGGTAATGTCCCTCCCAAAAATGGTGAATCTGATGCGGGTGGCCGCCGGACAGTGGCACATAACGTGCTCTACTGTTTCTTCATCCTCCAAGCACAGCCGGCATTCGGTTTCTCCCGATAATCCGATTCTGTGTAGGTGTTTCCTGAGTTTGCAGTGACCTGTAACAGCAGGACAATGATCCGAATCACTGCGCCCAAAAAACTACGTAATGACTCCTATATAATGTCAACTAAAAACCCTTGCCCAGTTGCCTAACCTAAACCCGATCGAATATTTGTGGGCAATATTAAAAACTAGTCTTAGCAAAAACAGATTTCTAATAAAGAAACGCTAAAAAAACACCTGTTGGAAGAACGGGAGGCGATAAGCCCCAGTGTTAGTCAAATCAATGTCCAACAGGATAAGAGCCATTATAAACTCCAGGGGTTATCCCACTAAATATTAATTTCCTATTTAAAAAGTTTTTATGCTGCTATTTTGATCTTTATAGTTAGTGGCCGAATACTTCTGTGTGCTTGCTAGAATGCGTATTTTTTGTTACTGCCGTTTTTATTATTTTCAATTTAAAACTTTGTTAGACTTAAAGAGTATTAATAAATAAATGTAATATGCATATTAGTTGTTTTTTATTACCTTATAATTTTGAAATATTCTGTCCGTTTCGATAAACTGCATGGTGGTCGGATATTTCGTGAGGAACTGTATATAAAATTTCCCAATCTACTATTCATCAACGATTTAAGTGCAAATGAGTCAATATGTAAAAATAACGTCGCTGGTAAATACTGATGATTGTTGTAATACTTCTTTGCGAATCTATTTTGTTTGGCTATTAGTATTTAATTTTAATGTGCGGAATTATTAATTGATTTCTAGAACTAATATTTCCGGAAACGTTAGCAATCTTTGATGTACATTTCGAAGCTGAACGTTTTTGTAGTATAATTAGATGAGATTTGCTTTATAATTTGTAATAGCTGAAATAACTCGCTAAAAGATTGAGTTGTATTAATTTTTTTACATATTAAAAAGTGCAATAGATATTACCAAAATAAAGCTCAGACTTTAGATTTTCTTTATACTATAATTTTCAATTTTATATTTTATCCAATATTGGCAAAACTCTAATCTGCTAGAAAGCTTAGAAAGAATCCTTCTATGAAATTTTATTACACTTTTCGAGGCAATGCATATTTTTATTAAATATCCAGAAGTAGTTGCGTATATATACATACGAAACAACTTTCAATCCGCACATGTATTTGCTTTCAACCGTAAATATCTGGTTATCGTTGTATATGAAACACAAGAATGAACAACACCTGCCAGTATAAACAGTTCAATAATGTGTACAATTAAATCACGCGGAGAGCTTAAAATTGGCGAACGGAAGGTTTCGTACATTACAAGTTTGCATGTAGTGCAAACATTTACTGTTTAAACTAAAGCTAGTTCGCGTCGCTGTGCATATAATGTTCTTAGGAAATAGGTACATATGTATAAACGAATACAGCCCTATTAGCATAAAATAGGGAACTCAAATTTAACAAGATGCGGTTTAATTTGAACAATGCACAAGGGGGTGACTAAATCTGTTGATGTAATTATTATATCAGTGATATTTATTTGGAAAGTTGAAGAAATACGATTTGAATATTATTATGATCATGTCGGATGTCTACTTATGTTTTGAATTGTATAGATGTTTAGTTTTAGTAAAGCTGATTGCAATTTTTTCTTGCAATACAAGCAAATACAAATAGAAGTCTGAATTTGAAATATTATAACAACTCTCATCATGTTAAAGCTAAAAAAGTTAACGGATTTTGCTTATGCAGGTACTCACATCAGTTAAATATATGTGTTAATAAATGGACAAATTTTGTTCTTGATAAGTGATTTGCTCTCTGGTAACTTTGGTGGTCTTATTGTTAGTTAACATCTATACTGATTGATTTTATGTTAGGCGTATGTACATATGCTATTTTCTTTAATATCCTTTTGTTTGAAATGCCAACAGGTGTAATTAAAAAAAGAAAATTCCAAAAACCTGCTTGTATCTACTTTCACTTTCACATGAGATGTACGCAAAACATTTTTTTTTGCATTACTCTGATGCCGATATATATACATAAATATATACATATAGTCACCTGATGATACACGAACTTAATCAAAACATGGTCCGATATTCTGCAGAAAACAGACGCGTATGCGGTCCCATAGTGAAGTGCTGATTATTTTTTATAGACTGATAGACGAGCATATTCAATGATCTCTCAATGAAAAAATTGCATAGAAAACTAACAACTTAATAGTGTGAAGAATCCAATGCTACTATAATGTAATTATAGTCATTCTTTATGGTTAAACAAAAGGTAGTATAAATACGTCGTATAAAAAGTTTGTAACAGCACAACTGAGTTCTAAAATGAAATGACAACGATATGTGCTGAGAGGTTAAAGGATATGAAAGGATTGCTCTGAAGGCAAATAAGGAAACAATACTTCTGTTGTAAAAGAAATGAGATAAGTAAGAAGTTTATACGGGAATTGTACTCTAGAATAAAATGAAAATTACCCCTACTAAGAAACTAACTAAATAAGATTCCTTTGGGAAAAATAAATAATAGTACTATTTGAATTAAAAGAATAATTTATTCATTAGTTCAAAACGATCTCCTAACTGAAAAGCGCAATATCCCAAACTATTTAGAAAATCCCTGCGAACATTTGCAATTGTTTCTTTTGATATGTGCCGCAATCAATGATTAATTCTTAAACATAGTTCGTCGATTATTGGAACTCTATTATGCTGGACATAGTGTCCAGCACAATAGAGCTCGAAATAGACGATTTTGCATAGTCCCAGAAGAAAGAATCGTTTGAGACTAAATCGGGAGATCTAGCACGCCAAGGAATTGCACTCCAGCCAGTTATCAAACGATTATTAAACATATTACTTAAATATTCCGGCATTGGGGTAGCATTACGCACAGGATATTGGTATCCTGCTGAAACAAAACGTCATTTAGATTATTTGGTAAAAGAGCTAGATACTTTTTCGAATTCTAATTGCCATTAATAAGAATTGGCCCAATTATGTGATTCCTTAGAAAACCTGCCCAAACATTCAACTTTTTGGGATACTGCGTTCGTGCGTCATAAATCATATGTTTATTTTTTTTTGGAAAAATAGCGGGCAACAGACTGATTATGCATTCCAGGTATGGGAAGAGAAGATTGGTCGGTAAATGATATATGGTCAACAAAATTTTCGTTATTGTTTTAACGTTCAGTTTATTGTTGCAGCTTCTAACTCACCATTAGAAAATATTTTTTAATTTATTGATATTTGATTTTTTATTACTTTACTAACGGTGCTATGTGCAACATCAAGTTGCTCAGCAATTGCTCTACTCGACACCCCTTCCACTGCAGCACTAATTAAAATATCTGGTTGTTCATTTTGTCGGGCTTTCTTTAAGCAAGCAAACGTTATTAAATAAAAATAATATATGCACTCCATTCTGTGACCAACACGCAACTGTTATATGTTCTAGAATAGTTATTAGATCTGCTGCTTGCGTAGCTAGTGTAACAGTGTAATTCCGATTGCGTATATACAGGCTGAGTTTTTTTCAGATGTTTAGCATGGGGATCACGGAAACCAGCGGAGATAGACCGACGATCAAATGGGGAAAGAATTGCAGTTTTACGAGCTCAATCGAATGGGCTTCTTATTTTTTCGAACAAATGCACGGCTAACTTGAAATCTCGAAAAAACTCGAAGGAGAAAGTTGTAGGTAAATATGTGCTGAAGTGACAGTCTCATCGACTTTTTCATTAAAGCTGTAATTTTTGAGGTATGACAAAAATTTTGTTTTTTTTTAATGGAAACGATAGTCGGCTGTGACTTCATAAAAAAGGCATTTTTTTCAATGATTCCAACGATATAACACTTGACATAATTACAAATAAATAAATTACAGATATTTTCCCCTTTTAATATCTGAACTTTTCACGTAGTAAGTTATGGAAACAATTGATAGATGCAAACAACAATTATTGACAGGTGAAACTAATCTTAGTTTTCATTTAACGCTGATTAAGGTTTCCTAAAGTAGCAACATGATTTTTTATAATCTAGAAAAGCGTGATATTATTACATTTTGTGTCATAAAAATGTCCTACAAGCTGCACAACACTATTTCTAGCGGTATTTCTATCGTCGTCCGCTTTCGCTAACTACCTTTAAGAGATTGTATGATAAGTTGGGGGACTGCGGTTTTTTCTGTAATCTAAAACAGACTGCAAGAGGCGTTAGTGAACAGATGGAGGCAAATGTGTTAGCACCTGTAATGCAAATCCATCGATTTCAACCCGACAAATTTCAATAGAAGCAGGCACGGCACAACGTACTATTGTACGATTACTGAAGAAACACAGGTTTCATCCCTATAATTACCAGTTGCACAAACACTGCACGCTGGCAATTACAATAAGCGTATTGACTTTTGTACTTGGTTTAATAACATGCCTGAAACTGACCAGCAGTTTAAATTGAATTAAGTTTTGTGGACGGATGAAACACGATTTACAAACTGCGGCATGTTTAATAGACATAACGAACATTTATGGGTGCAAGAGAAACCGCATCATGTTGAGCAGAGCAGACCCCAAGAAAAGTTTGGATTTAAGGTTTGGTGCGCATCACTGGTTCAACAATTCTTAGTCCGTACATTTTTAATGGTACATTAACTGGTGATCGTTATCTTCACTTTCTGCAGAACGACTTTGATAATATGTTAGATGAATTACCCATATACACACGTAGCGTCGTATGCTCGAATGGTTTCAATACGATGGGGCACCACCGCATAATCAGATAACGGTACGAAGTCAAATGAAGCATTTCCGAACTCGTGGATAGGAAGGAACGCGTTGGTTGCATGGCCACCTCGATCCACCGATTTGTCTGTTTTAGATTTTTATTTATGGAGAATGGTAAACGATAGGGTGTATCGAAAATCATACGATACATTAGATGACCTTAAACACCCTGTACTTGAAGCTTTTGCTAATATTGATGGACGTTTCACTAGAAAATCAACAAATTCTGTTTCAAATTACGTTGGTAGACTTTTTGAATATGTTTAATTTTAAATACATTACTTACTTAATAACCTGTTTGAGTACTATTAGAGTTGTATTTTAATTTTCTTTATTCTTTCTGAATTTATTTGTCATTCTCTGCGAATTAACCGAATTCGGTTATTCGACTTGATAATGGGAATCCACGTATTCCCGAAACACGTGTCGTCCCGAATCAATTAATACTTTGTGCGGGAGGAGTAATCGGAACAGTGTGTTTACTCTGTTAATTAGTTTCACAGAAATAACTTAAAATCGTAATTCTAACGAAATAAACATTCCACACCAAAATAATTATGATTATAATTTCGAAATTAAAACAAAAAATTTAGGTGTGCATCTATTGTTAATTAATAATTGTTTCCATAGCCTTACTGCGTGAAAAATTCAGAAATTAAAAGGCTAGAATGGGATTATTTATAAAACGAATTATGTCAAGTGTTATATCGTTGAAGTCAATGAAAAGATCCCTTTTTTATGAAGTCATAGTCGACTATGGTTTCCATTTAAAAAACCTAAATTTGTCATATCTCAAAAATTACAGCTATAATAAAAAGTTCGATAAGACTGTCTTATTCAGCACATATTTACCTACAAATTTTCTCCTTTACACTGTTTTTCTAGAGTCAATAATAACATAGCTACAGGCACTAAACCAAATAACAAGAAAACAGTCTTTTTCGAGATATCAAGTTAACCGTGTATTTTTTCGAAAAAACAAAAGGCTTATTCGATTGAGCTCGTAAAACTGCAATTCTTTCCCCATTTGATCGTCTCCTTATCTCCGCTGGTTTCCTAGAACCCCGTGTTAAACATCTGAAAAAACTCCTGTATAAGTTTATAGAGGGCTTATAGAGGGTGCTTAAAAACTAGTAGTATTCTAACTTTGCACAAAGTAAAAATAGTTTATTTAATTCAAGAAAATCGGTAATGGACAACTAAACTTTTACTACAACTGCTACGAAGACTAGAACAGGATTCGAATTAGGTTTTACAAATTAACAAGATAATTATTTTGTAAAAGTCGTTACAAAAATTCTCTAAAAATTGAATGAATCACTTAATTCTCCAAAAGATATCCGGCAAACTAACGGCTCATGTTAAGGACACTTATGATAAATAAAGGAAAGAAAGAAGGACAACTTCTGTTAATATTCGGTAAAGATAAAGTAAAGATAGCAAGGACTGTGGAGCAGCACAATAAACACACTGTTCGGATTACTCCTCCCGCACAAAGTATTAATTAATTCGGGACGACACGTGTTTCGGGAATACCTTGACTCCTATTATCCAGTCGAATAAACGAATGATATTATTTGGTAATTAAAATAAAAAATCTATTCTATAGGTGTTTCTTTTAATGTTCACTATACGCTGGTGGAATACCCCACCCTCTTTTAAATACTGAAATAACGAAATAAGAACGAAATAAACTTATAATAGTTTTAAAATTTACCACAACATCAAAATAAGAAATCCTAAATACTTTACATTTTCGTTAGCTACAATAATTTACGCAAGCCGCTTTCATCAATTAGCGATTTAAAGCGGAGAAAATGTAACGCTTAAGCTGTTTCAAATATTATTAATTCCCTTAATAGAGCATTTATACTATTTACATCGATAATTTTGCATAATAGAGGTTCAACTTAATTTGGGTTATATCATTTCCGGTTTCTGTTTCGATGAAAACGAATCTTTTTTACATAATTCTAAAAGTGAGCGACTAGATTCCTAGCCTCCTCATCTTTACTAGAGCATATCGTATTTCGCAACATGCGAAATAGAACAGAAATACGTATATGCGGCATGCTATCTCCCTTACTGATTATGAGATTTTCCTATGGGTATATTTTTTCATATACGTATATCTACATGTGCCCCAATTTTACTAGTTCAAAGTGTTCCAGTTACAACAAGTGCTAGATGGCTACGAGAGTAGGCCAATTTACGATTAGAAACTTACCGACATCGTACTATCCCGTCCTACTGTTAGAAAAAGAACGATTACCGCGAACTTATCGGACTTGCACTCATATCACGTTAGGAAAAAAATAAACGTAATACTATTCTTTCCCCAATGTCTTTTGTACACGAATCTGCTTATTTACAGTACATTCGACGTCCCCTCCAACGACAGATTGCTCTTAGTATTCAAATCACAATCGCAACTTTAACTGGACATTCGTATTGGTAGACCCTTCTTACAGAGAATATGTTCGCTGGATGCACTGACCAAATTGTTAGTGTTTAGCGGCGTATATATCGAAAAAAAAAAATTGTGTACCACAAGTTAACATCGGTGGTTCTTTAAGGACTGACAAAGCTATTCTACTCTTGTATCGTTCCAATGGGTTGGGTAAGGTGAAAGGTAAAAAGCAAGGTGAGCGGGGATATGCAGACACTGCTAAGTATTTATTAAGTTGAAAGAATTCAAAATACATATATTTACAAATGAATGAGTGTAATACCCCGAAGAAAGTCTTGTTTTTCGTTGTTTGTGGTAATGTGAAATACCCAAGTCAGTAAGATAATTAGGCATATATACGTAGTTGTGACCTAAAATTCGCATACTTGACAAGGACAAAATTAGACTTGAATACCAGTGTGTCAATCATTTGCATGTATGCACCTGTACATCTAGAATTCTTCTAAAAATTACTGTTTCCCATATAGATCTTTATTCAAGATATGCGAAAAGAGAATGTAATATTTGATAAAGTATTTACGGCTACATTTTATTTGATAGATGCATTATTGATGTGTTTGTAGTTAAATACAAGAAATAATTAGTGGCGGACTAAGCAGAAATATTTATAATATATACAGGATGTTCCACAATTTATCGGGAAAATCTTATCCACATATACAATTTCAAATATGAAATCCATTTCTTAAAAAGATAACATAAGTCGACATCCAAACTGTTAAACTTTATAAAATACCTTTTACTTTATTCTAGCTGTTCAAAGCTTTGTCGGGTTCTAACTTAGGTGCGTCGAATCCAATTTCGTCGCATTGCTCAAATGTTCCTGCGGTTCCCGACGGCGCAGATTGATTGTCGTAATGGGGATTACGAAATTCATATTTTGTACTGCTCTAAAGAATTTAGATCTGGATATCGCCCAGGCTAAGCTACTGGACCACCCCGTCTGATCCAACGTATCCTTTGTAGGTTAACTTCGCAAACCTATTTGCGCTTCAAATGTGTACATACAGAAGGTGTACACATTCCTTGACACTGTCCAATCAGTGCACGATCAAATACGGTAGAGTAAGTATACCCGCTGAACCGATGAATGTTTAGAAAAGTCGCTTCCTTACCACATTGATAGCCTGTATATCTTTATTTATATCTAATTTTGTTTTACAGTTCTGCTGCTATACGGTATACGCCTTTGGTCGTATGTGAAAACACCTGGTGAAATAAAATAGTATGGAGCGTTGTGAAGTGCAATATTTTAGAATATGTTCAGAAGAAGGAATGTACAAGCTGGCAGACCCGTAATCCTATGGGATCGTAGGGATGACTAGCAGCGATTTATCGTGAACAGTTTAGTGTTACAGTGTAATCATGGTGCTATACACTATGTACAATGCCCCAAAAGAAAAGTTGGACGATACCCAGTAAACCTATACGAAAACTAGCGTTATTTATAAAAGATATTTCTCCCGTATGCAAAAATGCGGTTTCTTAAAGAAAAAAAGGCCTGCATTAGAAAAATATTAGGCTTATAGAGCATTATGAAATTTATTTATTATAAATAAATTTATTATAAACAAATTTCATAAATATCCCTTTTAATGTAAACGTAAATCAATATCTAGTAAATGTTATATTACATATTTAATTAATAGACAAGGGTTTAATCATCCACTATTTGCATACGATTCTGAAAATATCATTGGCGAATAAAAAGTATGATCTAATTGTCATTGGTGAAGGAATTGTCTAGACATCGGAAAATGTCACGCCGAAACATGAGTAATATTCCCCAAGGAATTTTATTCATGAAAGGAATGAAAATAATCTTATCACTGGCAATAATTGATTTTTTAGACGAAATTTCCACACCCGTCCTTATTTTAAAAATGAAGTTTCTTTTATAAAAATCTCTGGGGAACGAACATACTTTTTTAATTCTGCCTTCCTGTTTTTATTGCAAGTAAACAAATTGAAAATGAATTCGCATAAGGTTCAACATTGCTTGAAATCTGTATGGCGATACTGCCTCGTCTCTTGCAAATCGTCCAGGTTTACTATTGTGGGATTGTACAGATTATATTGCAGTGGTTCCCAAACTTTTTTCAATACTCAGCGTGCTTGCTAAGTCCAAATTTTCCCACGGTCCGTATGTCAAATTAGATTAAATAATAGAATAGGGAAAGTGTGGCCCACACTTTAGGAGCCACTGGTATATTGTACTGTATACTTGTTTAAATTTACATAAGAGTGTTTTGAAAATAGTTTCCAAGTTATACAATTTTAAATTTATAGGATCAAGCATTGCCTGTACTGTACTTAAGCTGTAAAAGATCTATCTTTAGAGTAAGTGTAGGTAATGCATTTTTGGTTATACCTATATAGATATTGGGTAAAATAAATAAAACTGTTTCAGTTTTAAAAGGTATTTTATTTAACATATACTATAAAACATATAAAATATGTATACACTGCTGGCAACCACAGAGCTTTAATCCTACTAGCAATGTAAAATATCGACATAGTTGCCACACCGTTATACCTACACATATGTATGAACTGCAAGTACGGCGCATAAGACCAGTATCCAACAAACGTTGTATGGAGGCTGCGTGCTTATCGAAGAAAACGCAAGGCGCATCAATAACGTGAAAAACACTGAAAAAATCACGCATATTTACGCGAAAATATGGGGGCGCACTATCAAGCGAGAACCGCGTCCATAAGCAAAAAGCAAGAAATTTTTGATATCTTTTTCAACATATAAGGTAACTAAATAAGTTTGTGCGGTTTTTATATAATGTGCCATGATTTCAAGTTTTTGATCGATATCACTTCTTTGTTATCTGTCATCTATTTTAGTATGATTCCTTCCATTATCGGATACATACACATTCAGTGTTTTTCTAGTTTTAAGAATTGAAAATGGCAAGGAATAAAACTTTAATTCGAGGTTGTTTACTCTCTGAGTACAAACTTGGTACCAAAGCTGCAGTGGTGGTGCGAAAAATATGTACCGCATCGGAGATGATGCCGTAGGTGATCAAATAGCATAGAAGCGGTTCAAAAAAATTTCATCTTCAGCTTGACCGATGAAGCACGCTGTGGCAGATCGAAGATCATTAATAATGAGGGTATTCAACAGGTTGTGGAGGAAATTCCACTACAGCGTGCCTAGAGAATGCAGAAAGGTTCAGTGTAAGTAATGCAACCGTTCGTTTGCACCTTCATCAGTTAGGGAAAACGTGGAAGTTAGGGTTTAACGTATACATTGGAGATACGTCATGCTGCCTCGATCGAGGCCTCGGGAAGATAATGCATCGAAGCCTGTATCGATACATTTAAATGTACACAGATGTGCGTTGTTATTTTTTTACATTTTAAAATTAATCTTCTTTAAACCCTCTTGCTATTTTTAATTATAAAATGAAATTAGTTAAGTAAATAAATAAGTTTTATTGAAAAAAATAATAAGAAACTAGAACAACTATAGGAATTTATGATTTGAATGACAAAAGTTTAAAATATGCATATTAGTAATTCAAAAATGTACTAACAATAATTTGGCAAGATAGTGCTTTTATTTGTGCAGATACAGGTATGAGTTGACAAAAGTATAAAATAGCCCCACATATCAATAAAGATTTAAAGGAATTTATGTTAGTTAAATTATTTACAACTTAGGGTTTTAATAAAAGAGGTCAAAGTAACCTACCTTTTCAAAATGATCTGTATTTTACTAATAATTTATTGAACATAATCTCCATTTTTCTTTTAATTTCGAAATTATAATCATAGTTATTTGATGTGGAATGTTTATTCCGTTAGAATTACGATTTTAGATAAAACTAATTTCTGTGAAACCAATTAACAGAGAATGACAAACGATAAATTAGGAAAGAATAAAGAAACTTAAAATACAACTAAAATAGTACTCAAGCAACGTAATTAAAGTAAGGATGTATTTAAAACTAAACATATTCAGAAAGTTTACCATCATAATTAATGCACAAGTTACATCTGTTTGAAACAGAATTTGTTGCTTTTCTATCAATATAAGCAAAAGTTTCTAGTACAGCATGTCTAAGGTCATCTAATGTATCGTATGATTTTCGATACACCCTATCGTTTACCATTCCTCAGAAATAAAAATCTAAAACAGACCAATTCACGAGTTCGGAAATGCTTCATTTGATCTCGTACCGTTACTTGATTATGCGGTCGGTGCGCCATCGTGTTGAAACCATTCGAGCATACGACGTGTATGTAAGGTAAATTCGTTTAACATATTATCAAACTCATTCTGCAGAAAGTGAAGATAACGATCACCAGTTAATGTACCTTCAAAAATGTACGGACCAAGAATTGTTGAACCAATGACACGCACCAAACCTTAAATCCAGACTTAACTTGGGATCTCCTCTGTTCAACATGATGCGGTTTTTCTTGCAACCATAAATGTTCGTTATGTGTATTAAACATGCCGTAGTTTGTAAATCGTGTTTCATCCGTCCACAAAACTTTAAATTTAAACTGCGGGTCAGCTTCACATATGTTATTAAACCAAGTGCAAAAGTCAATACGCTTATTGTAAACACCAGCGGGCAGTGTTTGTGCAACTGGTAATTTGTAGGGATGAAACGTATGCCTCTTCGGTACTCGTACAATAGTACGTTCTGCCGTGCCTGCTACTATTGAAATTTGTCGTGTTGAAATCGATGGACTTTGCATTACACGTGCCAACACATTTACCTCCGTCTGTTCACTAATACCTCTTGAAGTCTGATTTAGATTACAGAAAGAACCGCACGCCCCCAACTTATGGCGGTTTTTTGAACGCGGTGAAGGGGGCGTGTGGCCCCGTTAGCGTCATTCGAGAGGGCGTCACTAAGATGCCTCTCCTTGATGCTGCAAAGGACTGCGTGCCCCCTGTGTTTGCTTTCCACAAACAATACCGTGTCCACATTGAGCCCCACGTCGTACCATCACCACCAACGATTTACATTTTCACGGATGGATCGAAAACCACAAAAGGAACTGGAGCAGGAATTTTCTCTCCGGAACTAAAAATTAACTTAAGCCTTGCTCTGGGAGGACATACCTCCGTCTTTCAGGCGGAGGTTTTGGGAATCCTGCAAGGCGCGAGTGAGATTAACATAAGGGGCATTGGGGGGGAGGGGGAGCATATTGCTGTTTACAGCGATAGCCAAGCTGCCCTAAAAGCCTTCAACAGCTACAGGATCGCTTCGGGTTTGGTGCTTCAATGCTACAACACCTTAGAGGCGATCGCTGCACATAATGTCGTATCACTTGTGTGGGTGAAAGGACACAAAGGTAACCCAGGCAGCGAGGCTGCTGACGGGTTAGCGAGTCGGGGATCGCGTTCTCCGTTCATTGGGCCGGAACCTGCCCAACCTCTAACGTCGGCGGCACTCAACGACCTAATAAAACAGCGGACCACCATTCTGCATGAAAACAGATGGAAATCTGAAACTGCATGCTGCCAGGCACGTAAAGCCATTCCCAAGCTATCGTCCAGGACGGCAAAATATTGCCTGCGTCTTTCTCGCAGCAACCTTCGCCAAGTTGTAGGGCCGTTGACTGGCCACTGCAAGCTGAATAAGCACATGCACCGCATGGGACTAGTTACTAGCCCCCTCTGTCGTGCATGTTACTCGAAAGATGAGACGCCGGAGCACATTTTGTGCGACTGTCCGGCGCTCGTCCAAATGAGAGCCGTTATTCTGGGGGAGTGCTCGCCCAATGTGGGCGACATCAGTGGCGCCTCGAATGCCGCACTGCTTGAGTTCATACTCAGGTTGGGTTGGCTTGGGTAGGTGGTGGAAGAGCGACGCCGCCGGGCGAGGTAGCATAAAGGGCCCGATATGATGGCCCAAGTGCATGTGGCTTTTTGCCACCCTCCTCCACCATCTAATCCGTCCAAACCATCCCCCAACTTATCATACAATCTCTTAAAGGTAGTTAGAGAATGATGGCGACTCTGACGATCGAAATACCGCTGCAAATAGTGTTGTGCAGCTTGTACGGCACTTTTGTGATAAAACTTGTAACACTGAACCATATGACACTTTTCTAAATTAGAAAAAATCATGTTGCTACTTTACGAAACCTTAATCGGCGTTAAATGAAAACTAAGATTATTTAGACCTGTCAATAATTGCCGTTTGCATCAATCAATTGTTTCCATAGCTTACGTGAAGAGTTCAGATATTAAAAGGAGAAAATGGCTGTAATTTATTTATTTGTAAAAAGAATTATGTCAACTGTTATATCGTTAGAACCGTTAAAAAAATGCTTTTTTATGAAGTCATAGCCGACCATGGTTTCCATTAAAGAAACCAAACATTTTTGTCATACCTCATAAATTACAGCTTTAATAAAAAATCGATGAGACTTTCTTAATCAGCACATATTTACCTACAACTTTCTCCTTTTACACTTTTTTCTAGTCAATAATAACAGAGCTACAGGCACTAAACGAAATAACAAGAAAACAGTTTTTTCGAGATATCAAGTTAGCCGTGCATTTTTTCGAAAAAACAAAACGCTCGTTCGATTGAGCTCGTAATGCTTTCTGCAATTCTTTCCCCATTTGATCGTCTCCCTATCTCCGCTGGTTTCCGAGATCCCCATGCTAAACATCTGAAAAAACTCATCCTGTATATTGTTCGTTATTTGAGAAAGTGTTTGGCGTCATACTGAGATTTATTAAAACAGCTAAAGGTTACGCAAATGCAGTACGGCAGAGCTTAACTGCGCACGCTGGTATACGACCGTCTTCCGCAGTTAATTTGTTTTCAAAGCGGGTCACGATGTTTAAAAGGTAATTTTCACATTCCAACTTTACAGCAGAGACATTAGTAAAATGTGGCTTCATGGATGTAGTTGACTCATCATTGGCGTAAACTCAAGAAACATTAGCCAATGGGTTAACACTATCAGGTGGGTTATCCAAGACAAAATCACCATCGTAGAACACAACCGGTGTCGAGTAGCATCACTTTGCTGATGAATGAATGTCCATATCGCAGAAGGATCAAACTTAAGATTTTTCTAAATGTTTACTAAATACTCATTATAATCATTACGAATTCTGTTTCGTTCTTCGTGTTTGAATTATACACCAGAGGCCAACCACTTTTCTGTTTTCAATTAGATATATGTACTTATTTAATTCCAATAAATAGTAGAAAAAAGTATATTTTATTTAAATTGGGGATGTATCTTAAACGAAAGAACTAGGTATATTGTTAAATGGAACATATTCCATGTAAAACCAAACAAATATATCTTAAAATTAAATTCAGATTATTAGTAGCAAAAAATTATATATTTGGATCAAAATCTTCAAATCAACCATATAAACATATAATTTGGTTGACTAAGTGCATATTTGTTTGATTCAAGCGCCTTTTTTCCTCTGTGCGTTTTATGGTACATCTCCAAGAAGGATAGGCAGGTCATTATGATGATGATGATGTCCTACTGATTTGGCAATATGAACGGTAATCCCTGGCCAGAAGTTTAAAAAAAAACAATGTTCGAAGTGATCGCGAGCAATTACGTTAGGATTCTCAAAAGCCCAAATGTGCGTATTATCAAGACTGGTTATAAAATTACACGTAAAAGTACCTTCATCTGCTACCAAGATATCGGCTATAAATCGGGCAGTTCAGGTATTTTCTTGCAAAACTATTCACAAAATCCTACCTTTAAGGGGTAACCTGTAGACGGAAACATCACTAAAAAAATCCGTACCACAAAATAATAATTTAGTGGTATTGGTTTTATTTAATGTTATTGGTCGAAGTGACCACTAAGGGATCCGAGTCGAGGTACCTTAATTGCATTGTTCCAGTGCGATTATCTTTAGTGTAAAAGCGATACGAGTGCGTGTGTGTTCTTCTCAAAACACAGACAAAACTCCAGCAGTAGCCGTAAGCCAACCGTCGTTCTCCCGGCAGGAGGACAGGTCGTCGCCAAGGTAACTACGTACGTTCCCGAGAAGCACCGCATGGTCACAGCTAAGTTGTTTCGGAACATTAATTTCGTGGTTTTGAAGAAATGCAGGAATGTTACCTGCAGTATCCGGACGCGAATTGTCGTGCATGAGTTCACCAATTCTTGCAGCATATGGTAGCACAGCGTTTTAAAGATAATGTCCCGGTAGTCAATGGCGTCTAAATACCGATCTAAGAGAACGAGGTCAGTTTTTCCACCGAGAGATATTCTACCCCATACCATTACACTACCTCCTGGGAAGCTGTGAACAGTTGCGATGTAGCTAACCGTTATGCATTCCCCGGACGTCCCCACACTCTCGTTCTTCTTATATCTGGCCGCAAACCAAACCGGGATACGTCAAAAAACAAAAGAGATGCCCAGTTTTGATGATCCCAATTTAAATGTTGCTGCGCCCATTCTAATCTTCTTCCGCGATTTCCTCTCGGCAAAGCAGGAACTCTCACAAGAGCACGGACATTAAGACCATCTGCATGGAGTCTATTTCTCACTGTTTGATTGCACACACATCATGAGTGTCGTAAAGTCGACTCACTAATTTTGTCGCCGTAATGTTTCGGCTTCTTAATTCAAGAAGTCTGAAATTGGTCGAGTTGCTCATGTGCGTCCTGTATGACGTTCACGCACATTATTGGTTTGCTCATATCTCAACCACAAACGATTGATGACACTTTTTGACGTGTTGAGAGCTTCTGCAACGGCCCTTTGAGTTAAACCACTTTCCTGTTATAGCGGAAGTGACTAACAGCTTTCTTATGGAATAGCATGTATATTTTTATATTTTTGAATTCTCCCTAAAATTCCGTAAAATTTTATCTAGGGATCCATATACCTAAATCCATTTGTTTTCGAGATATTTCGATTCTTTGCAAAAAAGTGAAATATACAACGCCTTAAATAAATGTTATCTCATATGCGTTTCCGGTTTTCTTCAATCCGCTTGGCATACTTGCAGTCTTAATGTAAATGAATCAAGTTGATGCATAAAAATTATTCTACCTTATAAAGGCTAGTCATAAAAATTGACCAAAAATTCGTTTCGAAAAATGCACACAACTCAAACATTTCAAATAGAACCTCCAATTTTTTCTACCTTATTATTATTTAGCGTTAAAAATAAGGGCGATTTACTATTTAGTTCCCTATACCTATCTACAAGCGCTTGCAAGTTATTTCGAAGAAAAGTATTTTTCTACATTTTCAAAAGCGTGTTTGTGAATATTGTATAAACGGAAATGACAGCGCGTCTTAACTACAGAAACAAAGACTACTTAAATTATTTATTATCCATGGAAAATGCAACAAAGTAATATCAAGAATATGTGACACCTTCGCTGTGCGGTATCCAGAGAAACAGTAGCAAATGCTGTAAAACGTATAGTGCAAAGGTAAAGATTGCAAGGACTGTGAGACAGTACACCAAAGACACTATTCGGATTACTCCTCCCGCACAAAGTTTTAATTAATACTTTGTGCGGGAGGAGTAAACCGAACAGTGTGCGTATAGCGCACAGTTTGAAAAACCATGGCTCCGTCAGAGCTACAATTTTAAGTCACAAAAACAGAATTGATTACAGAAATGAAGTATGCAAAAAAGAACAAGTAAAGATTGGAATCACAAGGTGTGATGCAAATCGAAATCTACTATGACATTATTAACAACGGATAGTTCTCAAGGTAACAGTCATTTAGAACACATATAGAAAGTATTAAACCAAACAATTTCTACAGTTGCAATCACAATATCACTTCTCTCAAAAGTGGGCAATAAGTCCAATAACATATGTCTTACCGTCCAATAACATATGTCTTATATACACATGCGAAAAAAATTGATTTTGATGTAATGTGAAGTGATTGAGTTATTGGAATATGCTAAATTGCAATAAATGACTCACCGGCAACAATGGAAATAAAGCTTAGTATTTCTCGCCATAGACTTAGGCAACTTCATTAGTTTTGTTTAGGAAATGGTGACTACACGCGATTTGCTTTAATCAATGATGTCCACCACCGACTGCTTTGATTGCATCAACAGGAGTTGTTTTGTTAGTAATTCCATCAGGAGACGCTAAAACTCTACACATCCTTCAACTGGTGAGGGAATTTCACCTGGCGGTGAATTTTTAAAAAATACGGTAACTCCCAGTATGTAAAGTAAAATAATAATATAATTTCAATGCGTGGCGTAAATGTGGTCGCATTGGAATTTTGGAACATTTCTCAGAAATGTTTTTTTTGTATATTTATGTAGTATTGTATATAATATACCGTGTTGTTTTTGTAACGTTACACATAGGTATTTCGTACAGGTAACGTGAAGCGACATAGTAGATAACCAGTTATAGGTTAACCCGTCGTCAGTGTAGATCTATGGCCAGTGCAATTACGTCATAGTTATTAATTAAATATTTCTGGTTACCACGTTTTAACAGATCTACTAAAATTAATTCTTTCTAACGAAAAGTTTCCAGCATACCATGAAAATTTAATCTGCTACGAAACTATGTTCTATGTTTTCATATAAGAAATTAAACATTGTTTCGCAAAAATCTGTTCGGTATTTATCTTCATCCAAAAGCTCTTGATGATTTGTATTTTGTATGGCTTATAACTGAATTCTATTACGGTTTTGTATATCGAATTGTATAATACTTCATAAAGTTTGTCTACACCTAAAAGCGATTCTACATACCGTTCCTCTACATAACTTAGGATATTCGGATTGATGTGTTTTGTTGAAATGTGATTGGTTTTATTTATATTTCTGTGAGAATACAACCATCTGCTTTGAATTTGTTAAAAATATTGAGCATAGTTTTCGCACATGCTATAGGTCTTCAGCATAATTGACTGAAAACATGTCCCTAACCAGTCTTAAATTATTATTCTTCCGGTACCACGTTTTCATCTTTATATTACCTGCTCATAATTTAAATAAATTTTCCACTTGTCAATAATTTGTGGTTGGAGCATGGATAAGTATTTAAAAAATAATTCAATCAATAAAGAGATATTGGACACAAAGAATTGTCTTTTTCCTACTGACGACGCGTTATCGTATAACTGGTTGCCTACTATGTCGCATAACGTTACCTGTAGGAAATACCTACGTGTAAAAACTTTGTATGTATGTGTAATATCTACTAGTCTATTAGTCATTTTGTAGCATTGCCTATTATCAGTTTGTTAAAAATATTGAGGAATGTAAATGCATAATACATATACAATACATTCATCAATATAAAAAAACAGTCAACTTTACTAATCTACCACAAACAACGTCACGAATACCTTTATCTTTTAAATAACATTATAAGTATATGACATATCCTTTCAAATCGACAATACGATGTAGTATTATGTGTCATTATGTAAATAATTTTATCTACGACTATTAAATAATATATTCATTAAATACGTAACTATAGATACATAAACCTGCTTATAAAACACTAGTGTTTTATGAATTATAAAACACTGACC